>VUQS01028988.1:0-13162 GCA_015108495.1 Heterochromis multidens | reverse complement strand
TTTGGAGGAAGTAACTATTGAAGTTAACTCAGAAAGATCAATCGGAGAGAAAGAGTCTAAATAAATATCAATAGTATTGAATGTAGCTGTACTTAATGATACGTCTGTGAGATGGCTGTGAATAATTTTTTCTCCAATGGTTAAAATTTTATTTGTAAAGAAATTCATAAAGTCATTACTAGTTATGGTTAAAGGAATACTTGGCTCGACAGAGCTCTGACTCTTTGTCAGCCTGGCTACAGTGCTGAAGAGAAACCTGGGGTTGTTCTTATTTACTTCGATCAGTGAAGAATAGTAAGATGTCCTAGCTTTACGCAGGGCTTTTTTAGCAACAAACTCTCTTTCCAGGCTAAATGAAGCTCTTCTAAATTAGTGAGACGCCATTTCCTCTCCAGCTTACGGGTTATCTGCTTTAAGGTGTGCGTTTGAGAGTTATACCAGGGAGTCAAGCACTTCTGATTTGAGGCTTTCTTTTTAAGAGGAGCCACAGTATCCAAAGTCATACGCAGTGAGGATGTAACACTATTAACAAGATAATCGACCTCAGTAAAAAACATACAGTATGGTGTCCACTGATGCCCTGATATTATAAGACGAAACATTAATAATACAAATTCTGGTTAAACAGCCATAAAGTAGATGTGAAGATGTAATTTTAACAGGTAAAAGTCTTAACGGATCCACAACAGACCTATGAAAAGAAAAGAGACATTCCAATTTAACACAATCTATGTTTTCTAATATGCTTCCTTTCATAATTGAAGTATGATGACGATGCCATAAGCTCGTCGGTCGGCACAGCTGTGTGCCAGCGCGCTCGGCTGGAGATGAATCAGTGTGTTTAACCGTTTGTCCTCGCAGTACCTTTCGCCGCATCGGAGCAAGTCATGTGCATCAATCCAATATGGTGTCATCTGCCACGCGCTCAGCACAGGTGCTGCACAGGAAATGCAGCGGAGTTTGGAAATCTGCTCGTTATGTATATGCGATATGCTCCTTTAAGTGAGTTAAAATCATGACAAACAACTCCAAGACTTCTGTGTTTAGCTGGAGGTGGACTTTTTTTTTTTTTAAATTAAAGCCATAATTGTGGTTTTTTGAGTCCAGCAAGGATTAAACCACCTGCCTCAAGTGTTCAAGATTTATTCTCATTTCTTAATTTCCTCTAAATACATGGGTGAGATAATTCTGTTATTTAGTTCCTGTCATCACTTTATCTTGAACCACACTTTGTAATTTTCTAAACATGAATTCCTTCATGGCCAAAAATGCTTAAATGCACTTCAAAAAGAAAGGATGATGTGGTCGTCCAGTAATCCACAAACTGTGGCTTCCAGTGAAAGTTTATGAGCCGAGTTATCACGCGGGAATGAACTTTCTGAAGAATGCTGTTTTCCTTAAGTGCAGGGGTTTGAAACTGGGCAGTAAATTATGATAGAACGACAGTAACCTGGAACATGAAGTTTTCCAAAAGAGGTTGAGTGCATAGACTTAGCAAATGCTTCAAAGTTGTCGGATAACAACACTCAATCTATTCAGTGTACAGTGAAATAATTAGAGCAGGGGTGGGCAACTCATTCTCCCAAGGGGCCACATGAGAAAGTGGGACTGCTGTGGAGGGCCACACAAATAAGCTGAACCCAATTCTGCTCAGTATTAATTTTATCTCTTTATAAACTGCTACTGGTAAGAGTAGATGTTACAATTAGGCCCAAACTGTAGCCACTTGGGAAAATTAATTGCCCACCTCTGATATATAAATAAGAAATTAGCTACATTTAATCAAAGAGCAACCTCTGGGGCTGAAAAATGAAGCCAATGCCACCGTGCTTAAAACTGCAGTTCCTCTAGTGGCCACTTGAGGTTGGCTCCAAAAGTGAAACTCCCATGTTAAAATGTCCAAATTTACAGCAGAAATAAACATGTTTACAGCCTCCTGTAAAAATAGGTTTGGTCTCCTTAGCTGATTTCTTCCTTAATGACTACTCTACAAGTGGTGAACTTTTTTATAACTCCCTCATTTAAACTTCATTAAGGCTTAAGGTTGGTGTCGTTAGGGGCGTGGCCACTTTGGCTCCTAATAATGCCAACTGAACAACTCAACTGTGTTTGTGTGTTGGCGCATTTTTAATGCAATTTTAATGCAGTTACCTGACAAATATTGTGTCTTGCTGTGCAGTTAATTGTACTAACTAATCAATGATGCACATGATAACATTATAAATAATTGTGTAATCTTTGTATGTGCCACACCCATGCGCTTGTATTTCAGTTTAGTTTGCCAAGAGAAGACAATGCTGTAGAGCAGCAATTCCAAAATCTATTCAGAATGGCATGTGGTTCACCTGCTCAACCCGGCGAGTTATTCCCAGTTTTCTTTCTTTTTAAAATCAAAATATCCCAAATGCAGTTTTAACTCTTTACCCCTTGAAAACCTACTAGTAGTAACCCTTGAAGCTCTTTTCTGTACTGAGCGGTTTCTGTCATATTTTAGGCCTGCTTATAGAACAAAATGACTGGGTTTGCCTTAGAAGTTAGTGAGGGTTGGTGAGAGCTACACAGCTATCTTTGGAAAAACCCGGAAACTATTCTAATTGTTGTCAAACCACATCTTTACTGATATATACTGAGGTGTCAAAACTCGTCATTAAGGGTATAGGGGAGGTCGTCAAATGCCGTCTTTATGTGTGACAAAAGAGTTAAAGTAACTTACAAAACCCGTTAAAAGTCAAAAGTCCTTTAGGTTCCCAAACCACTCCCAAAGGATTCTATCTGTAGAGTCTTAAAAGATTTAAACCAAAAGAATTATGATTCAAGTTCAGCCTGTAAATGTGCACTTTGTCCTGTCAGTTTATCCTATAGGATTAAGTTGTGTAAAGCTGGAACACACTGGAAGCGGCATGGTGACGAGAGACCATAGGAAGTGAATCACGTTCAGCGACTTCAAGTGGGAAGTGGGCGGGACCCGAGGTAAACTTTTCTCAACTTACAGGCGAGCGAGTGAAGTGACTACTAATGATAGTGAAGAATACTGTTGATTGACATATGACCTAGTAGTAAATACCAGAACCGTTAAATGAAAGAGTCGCGTCATCTCCGTTCACTCCAATGGATCATTTTTTTTTACAGCAATGGAGGATTTCAGTTAACCGATTTTTTTTAATGCATTTACTGTATATAACCTTATGTACAGATCTGTGCAAATGTCATTTCTTAATAATTTGCTTCCAAGGAACCAGAATTTCTTTTTTTAATGTTTTAAAGCTGCCTTGAGCAATACTTTTCCAGGCTTTCTGAAAGTCTTTCAAAGCGTACCTTTGCACTCCACCCTCAATCTCCAAACATTTTTGACTCTTCTGGCTCAAAAACAGGGGAGTCAGAATCAACCCAGCAAAGACTCCAATCTGGCCCACTGGACATCTTTGGAAAATGTGAAGGAGGGCATAGATTTTGGACTTGTTGACAAAGACCTCCCCCACAGCCATTCATAATACACCAGAGTAATGAAGTAACAGATAAACAATTAAATGAGAGAAAAGCTCCTGTTTTTTCACTACTATAGAAATGTGTTTTTTTTTTTTTTAAATAGTGTCTACAGTAAAAGAAACAAATAAATAAATAAAACAGGACATTTTCAGTGAATTAACACTAACTTTCTGCTTTATAATTACAGGACAGTCTGGGCAATGAGCTACCAGAACTTTTTCTATAATTTTACACATTAATTTCTTACAATTTAAGCCCAAAGAGTCGTGCTGACAGATTTCTTTGATTTTCTACAGCAGCATTTCTTTATCATGTAGAAAAATGTACTGTTGAAATTGCACTTCTTTTTCTTATATTGAGCTATCTCAGGGATTAAATGTGCAGTTAAACTACTTCACACTGACAGAAAGGGGAGTTTCACTGGTCCGGCCCACTTAAGATCAAAGTGGGCCCTATGTGGCCCACGATGTAAAATGAGTTTGACATCCCTGCTCTAAAATATCAAGATGACAAGGGTCAAAACGCTAACACTGAGGCTTTTAAACTGGGACTTACAGTGGATACATCCATCCTTTATGTACCACGAATGCATTTAATGTTCAAATCAGATTTAATTACTGGCTTTCTAACAGACCAAGTGTAAAAAATCCACATATTGCACACTATGGTCTGGGAGGAATGTAAGTAAACTCTAAATTCCTTTCCCTGCTTCCATTGTCTCGCAACAATTAAGTGAATGGCCCCAACTTAACAAACTTTAACTTAAAGGAAGCTCATAGGTTTTAAATGCCATTAAGTGTGCTGAATCCACACTTGTTAATGTCTGAAATATTATGATTCATGAGTTATACATTTCATTAAATAAGAAATTAGCAGAACCTAATGAGCTATCGTGGGCAGCTCCTTTTTTTTTGCCTCAATCCACTTGTGCACTTTTCAGCACTGGACTTTCTGGTCACTACCCATTGGAGAGCCACAGCAGCATGACCGGTGTCCTGTGCAGCGGCCCTCGCTGATGAATTTTCATCTGCTAATTGCCGATGCGTCGTTGTTGCCATTTGCTCTTGTGAAAACAGAGATTAAAATGTATTTGTCACTCATTCGCTCAGAAAACGTATTCATGCCGCTCGCTTTGCCCTTTGAGTCTGCCCCGGTTTTACGAATCACTTGTGGCCGCAAGACCTTAACGCACCACGAGTTGGACATCAAACACAGCCTTTGGGCTGACCTTTGATCACCCCCCACGGGCACGGTTTATTTTAAATCAGCATTTCACACATGGATCGCGTTATCTCCGCTGATATCTCTAACAGTCGAGGCCGGTTTGATACAGGTGGTGGACCAGAGGAGGAGCTGAACTCTTAACTGTCCAGGCTGTACAGCATTTATCTGAAAATGCTACAAGCTCAAATGCGCACAAACAGTCATCTCGGAAAGCTCTTGGGGACCATCATTAATTCCCTGTCACTTTTTCTCTTTAAAACATTAAAACCCCACAATACTAAGCTTCATAAGCAGACCTTCATCTGTGCAGGTTCCTCCCCATCTTTACATATTTAATCTCATAAATTCATTGTCTCGAGTGTAACACCAACTGTTTTGTCAACTAAGTCTTACAAAGACCTGAATTCCTCAATTCAGCGCACATTGGTGGTTAACTGAGAGCACTACAGTCCACCCCTGCTCAGTCTGACTCCCACTGTGCCCCTGAACGTCCACTCACTCTCTGCACTTCCTTCCACAGCGATTTCCTTCCGCGGCCTCTTAAGAGCTACACGGCGATTATACAATACCTCACAGTTGGCTGGGAGTCACTGCGCTTTGTGTGACTTAAGAGGGAAGGATGGAATAGAGTCAAACAGTCATTTCACTCTCTGCTGACTCTTTGGCCCTCACATGAAATGTGCTCGCTCCTTTTTCGCTTTCCAGACCACTTTCCCTGCAGCGCTCATGCTCTTGGAAAAAGTTCTGCGGTTCCTCTGTGTTTGGGATAATCAAAGAAAAGTGAAAGACTGGGAGTTTCTACACACAGACAGGCCTCTTTCTTGTTTTACTTGTTTAAATCCTTGTCTAAGTAACAGTCAAAACCAATCTAATTTCCCTTAAAAATGACTCTGGTTACTCAGGTATAGCTGGAATTTTAACAGGAGCTTGGGAAGTAAGCACCCATACAAAATACATTACCCTCCTTAGATTTAATGGCAACTATAGCTCCATAGTACAAAGCAGTGAAAGAACATATCCCAGCAAAAAAAAGACTTTCTTTTTGTTTCTGTTTCCCAAAGAATAAGCAGAACAGTCAGTACAGTTTCACTGAAGACTATGAGCTTTTCCAAGCTGTTTTTACCTATAGTCACTGGCCACTTTATTAGGTACACCTGTTCAACTGCTCGTTAACGCAAATATCTAAAAGCCAATCACATAGCAGTAACTCAGTGGACATGGTCAAGATGTCCTGCTGGTGATTTAAGTGACTTTGAACGTGGCATGGTTGTTGGTCTGAGTATTTTGGAAACTGCTGGTCTACTGGGATTTCCTCACACAACCATCTCTAGAGTTTACAGAGAATAGTCAGAAAAAGAGAAAATATCCAGTGAGCGGCAGTTCTCTGGGTGAAAATGCCTTGTTGATATCAGAGGTCAGAGGAGAATGACCAGACTGCCAACAGTAACTCAAATCAACAATTCAGGCTGCTGGTGGTGTAATGGTGTGGGGGATATTTTCTTGGCACCCTTAGTACCGACTGAGCATCATTTAAACACCACAGCCTACCTGAGTATTGTTGCTGACCATGTCCATGCCTTTATGGCCACAGTGTACCATCTTCTGATGGCTGCTTCCAGCAGGATAACAAACCATGTCACAAAGCTTTAATCATCTCAAGCTGGTTTCTTGAACATGACGATGAGTTCACTGTACTCAAATGGCCCTCACAGTCACCAGATCTCAATCCAATAGAGCACCTTTGGGATGTGGTGGAACAGGACATTCACATCATGGATGTGCAGCTGACAAATCTGCAGCAACTGTGTGATGCTGTCATGTCAATATGGACCAAAGTCTCTGAGGAACTAGCAAGGTGTAGCTAATAAAGTGGCCAGGGTGTGTATGTAAAAGCGGTTAACTTATGTCTAAGCAGCTTTTTATTTCACTGGATTCTTCCTTCAGGTAGTAATGGTGTTGGAGTGGCAGCAGTGTGTATATCAAAATATTCATTTTGCTTGCTGTATTTTTCAAAAAGTTTAGAGTTTCTTTGTGGAATGTTATGCTTGCGGGACCCAGGGGAGGGGCAGCCAATCAGAAGAAAGTGGGCTTTTAGGGAGGACGGCCTTAAAGAGAAAGAAGCTAATACAGGTTGTTGCAAATGGAGGATAAACTGAGCAGCTGCATAAAGGCCCAGTATAAAATAAATAAAGTAAACTGGAAATCATGCAAAGCCACTGAAGCAGAGTCTGAGAAATTCACATAATCTGTCCACTTAAAGATGCATCTGAAATATCAATAAATTGAACTGCAATTGCTGTACTTGTATCTCAAGAACTTCATTTTTGCTGTGATGCTGCAGCCTGAACCTATACTAAACATGAGCTCAGTTTGTAAAATGTACAGAAAAAAAGTTTCCTCAGTCTTGAACGTACATTGCACATTATTGCATGGCAGTAATATATATTTTCATAGGCAGCAGCTTCCTGCCATGACTTTACTTTTTCACTGCTTCCTGCTGCAGCAAACGCATCATTGAGCAGAGCTACAATCACAGATGCCTCATAGATTTCTGAAGCTCTTGCTTTAAAACTCTTCCAACTGCAACAATTAAAGTAGCACCTGAGTTACTTCACCTGACGCCGCCTCGCCAATAAAAATGACTCCCCATTGATTTGCAATGGTCTTTTTTAGTATGAGAGCCATTTAAAACAGGGGCCCCGTTACCCAGCTGCATCACCCATTGAACCTGCAGTGCTACAGGGAATTCTTCCAACTCAATTGTTTAGACAAAGGTGAAATGTTTATTCCTATTAGCCAACTTCCCCACAAGATACGGTATTGACCCGGAGGAATGTCTGATCGGCTATCACAAATTACAGCTGCTGTGTGGACGCAGCTCTGCTCCGATGCTGCCTGGACATCAGCGAACGGTGTGGGGGACATGCAAACACAGCCTACTGTAAGAAAGGGGGAAAAAAAATCAATAGAGTCTAGTCAGATGTTAGGTAAGCTGTCCCCGACGTTTGCTTTAGGGACAGTCACAGTTGTTTAATAAGACCCCGAGCATCTCCAATCAATGAGAGCTTTCCATTTCTCCGTTTTGAAATCAATGCAGCTGCTTGATGCAACACTGCTGACTTCTTGAGAGGCGTCTTCATCACTGGACCACACGGAAATTGTTGGTTTTTGATTATGTTTCTCTTCCTTCTTGGAATAATGCAGCATAGCATATAGAAAAAACAGCCCCAGCATTTTGCAGAGGAGAAGAACATGGAGCAAGTGGAAGAGAAATTAATGAGTGTGCATGTCAGACACTGTCGAGGAAAATTTATGCAAGAGGCGAGCCTTTCATACATCAGATTGACTTTTTAATATTGCAGAAGTTTTAGTAAAACCTGTGGCATGGCTGAAAACCAGAACATGAGGATGAAGTTTAAAAGGAAATGTGAATCCTCTGAGGTGTGTTGCTGCTTCTCTGGCACACATAATCTTCCGTCACATAGAGAAAAGAGGAAAAAAAAAGCCCACACACGCACACACACAAGACGAGCCTAACGTGCTCCGAATGTCATGAAATCTGCTGTTTACTGTATTTTAATTTGTTCCTGCCTCTTCCCTTCATTCTCCTCTTCCCTCCCCTCCCTCCCACCCCTCTGCCCTCCCCTGTCGTATTGATGCGCGCCCCCCTGTCGAGTCCCCTGCGCTACCAGGTATGACTAACTGCTATCTTGCTCCCGCGACTCTTTTGTCATTTATCTTGCTCCGCTATGCCGGCCGGCTGACTGCACAGCACGACAGCAGGCGGTGACAATAATTTGCACTGATCGGACCCCTCTGCCCACCCTGCTGTTACAAATGGCAATCGATTATCATGCGGTAGTACTATCGACTGTCCAGCACTCATATGTGTTTGTGTGTGTGTGTGTGTGTCAGAGGATAGGTTTGTGTTTGTACTTGTACAAGGCACTGCTGCACTTCACCAGCTGCAGATTGTTTCTTTCTTTTTTTTTTTTGTGCTGCCACACATCATAAACACACAGTAATACATTAATCTAATATTTGAAATATATTTTCTGAGCTGTAAAGAAACAGTTGACTCTTCATTTTTGCTTTTTACCTAAGTTTGTTGTCATTTTTACCTCCACCGAGCAGGTTACATGATTGGTTTGTTTGTTTGCTGGATTACTCAGAAATTTCTGAATGGAGTTGCATGAAAATATTTACCATAACTGGAGCAACTAAAGCTTAATTTAATGCACTTGTGCATTGTCTGCATTGCTCTGCCATCGCGAGTGAGCTGCTCATGCTAGACTTGGAGGAAGAAGAGAAAACTTGAGGACTGATTGAGTCTGTACATGTATTATCAGAGCTATGTAAATGAGAAAAACAGCTTGTCTACTGTACTGTCTGCAGAAGACAAGCTACTATTGTCCTTGTGCTAGTCAATGTACTGTATTTATATGGCATATTACTACCAAACAGACATATTACAGTTATTTAGGTCTACATTACTGTGAGGTGTAGTTATATTTCTGGGAAGGTACGAGTCAAGCTATGGTGAAGGGTGTAGAGCTAATTCAACGCAGCAAACTTAATCCAGATCCAGATCTGACTTCAGATTCATCTCAAGGAATTTTTGGAAAGATTCTTTACCACTGTTAGATTGAGCTAAATTGAACAGTTTGTGTAGCATTTTCACAAATATGTATCAAACCAAAATGGCAACAACCGGGAGACATCATCTTTCTGTTCTCAAGAAAATATCTCAGTCTAATCTGCATCCAGGTATCCTTCTTGATCCAGGGACTCATTTCATGCCTGGTGTTGAGGAAATTTGCAGCTTTTCAATTGAACCTGCTCTTGTTGATGTAGCAGAATAATTTTATATAATGTTTTCATGGTAAAACATAGGCCATATCAATGTAAAGACTTACCAGAATCCAGGAGTGTCCACACAGGAAGTGACTACCAGCGACATTCAACAACTTGAAGTGATGACAGCTGGCGATGTTAATCCCGAGTTAAACTTTTCTCAATTTAGGGTTAGGTTGGAATTGTTACTTCTCTGACAAACCCCATTTCAGGAAAATCTTTAACAGAAGAACTGTGAAGCCAAAATGCCTGACAGAGACTTGACTTTAAAGGTAACATCTTCTAGTTTCTTAAATTATTCTTGTTTAGCATGCGTTTAAAATGCAATCTAACCCTGAGTGGTCAATCAGTGACCTGGTGGATGTTAAGAGAATAAAGTAATTTTGTTAGCTTGATTTTTCATGCATTGTGACTGTTCTCCAATATGCAAATTAGGAAGGCTGTGTTGGTGGACCAATTATTGCAGGTCTTGCTTGAGAAAGCAGGTTCAGGAAAGTTCATACACTTTTCCACTTGCTGGGTTGATTTATATCATACCAAAGCGGCAAAGCTTTTGCATTTACATAACCTTTTCATTAGTTATAACTGCAAAAGTTGGTGCTTCATGTTTCTGAAGAGTTTTAGGGCTCAGTCAGCCCAATGAACAGGCACTCAGTCCTATAAATATCAGCCTTCCCTACTGTCTGAACTTAACTGAGTAAGCGATGAGGAAAAGTAAAAAGTGAAGAGCGAGTAGTAACGGAAGAGAAGCCAGAAATGAACAGATGAGTCTAAAGTGATTCAGTTAACCGGTCATTGATGACTCATCCTGGGTTTGGGTTTGTCAATGTCCCTCCACTTCTACCTTTTTGGTACCCCCAAATGTAAATGCTTTTAACAGAAAAACTACATCTTCAAGTTTATCTTCTGGTTAAAACAAACACTAACCCTAGCTGATGGGCTGCTGTTGGGTGAATGTTGGCCTCCTAATGTGGATTTGTGTTGCTGTTTAAATCCGGAAATACAGAGCATATGGCTTGTGTTCAGCAGGGATTAACAAGAAAGTCTAAGAACGATGTCAAGGCAGTTTTTGAGAAGTTCATCGAGCCAAAATCAAACTTAGGCACAGTTAATTTTGGAAGCATTTTTCAACCAAGTCTAGATGTCAAGAAGAGACCACATATACTGTGTGGGAAGCCACTCTTCCTCAGGTTTCTCTAACTGAAAGGTTATTGAGGTGTTTTTCCTCTATGATGAAGTAAAAAGACAAAAATAATCATCTTTTCTTGGCATGAAACTAATTCATACATTTGGATGCAGGAATTTGCAATAGAACCCTAAGTTCATTTAGATCCACATCAGGTACGCGTATAGATTTTAAATGCTTTATTTTCAGCCAAAGAATGATGGTAAAGTTTGTTCCTGCTGATTGGATGATGAACTATGAGCACTAAGAGACTGCGGGTTGTTAATTTTGAGCTTTAAAGCTTGTAAGACGTCTGCAGTCTCCGGCACAGCTGCACCACACTGTCTACTGTACATTTCTGCTGTATTTATCTACTTCACCAGACTTGAACATTGGTGTCCCGCAAATAGAGTGTGTATAATATTGATGACCGCGATATGTGCCGTTTAATCAGCGCTATTGATCCGCTCGGCACCGTTGCCTTGTGCAGCTAGGGTGGAGGAGCGCTTAAAACAAGAGGGAGCGTTTGATTCCCCTGTTGGAGCTACATTAACGGTGCCCGGGCCCTCCCCTGTCGGCGCTCCTCTTTCCTCCTCTCCTGTAACTGCATTGTGCTTTCGCTCAATCAATACTTGCAGCAATTGCTCAAATTAAAAGGAAAAAATAGGTTTTCTGAATCCTCACCCGGTGGCTTCCTGTGGACTCCTGGCGGCCGCTGTGGCTCGCAGAGCACTTACAGGAAGTGGGGGGGAAAGGTGTTCGAAGGGTTGATTGATGGGCTGTCTCAGCACGGCGCTCACCCACTCAGACTCCACCAGACTGCCAACTCCATCTTTGTGCGAGACTCTCATAATTCACAGCTCCTCCATCAGTGGAAACATGCAGCAGCTCCCAATTTACACATGTAAAAAATGTCCATTTGAATACTGCCAATTTTCTCAGGCTTACCTTCATACCTATCTCTTGATTATCAGCTTTCATAATGAACCTGCTATGTTATTGTTGTCCTGTATTTCAGGGAGCAGCGCATGATTCAAAGGCATCAATATGTCAGTGTTTGGATATAGGTGATTGGAGGGATACAATATCTCTTTTCCTCTTTTCCCTCTTTTTTTAAACCTAGTCTGTTACCCGGTAATCACTTGGCGGATACCTTTTGAAGTCAGAGGGAGTTCAAAGCGGGTGTCAGCAGGCGGTGGAAGACGACCCCTTCGTGTTCCAGTCATTGTGTGTAATTGGTGCTGTCTACCGTTGAGCGCGAGCCGAAGGAATACAACCTTTATTAGTACAATCGCGGGCAGGTTTGGCTTACCAGCTGTAATATCTTCCAGGCACACACATATATGTGCATAGGCGCGCACACACGGTGCATCAAACAGACAGTGTCAAATCACCAATGGGTGGGTGTTTGGCTCAGGAATGCAATTACCGTGGTATGGGGAGAGCTGCATACATAGAGAGCACATTGGGTGCAGTAAGGTGAACTGGTTTACTTTTCCGAGGGTCTTTTCTTTTTCCTCTGCACTTCTTCTTCAGCAGACACAAGATGAATGCGAGGAAGAGCAAATGGCCGAGTGAAACTGTATCGGCCCAAACAGACACAAACTGTTTACAGTATAATGTTACAGCACAGTTGAAAATGGCATTGGGAACTCTGTAGCAGACAATAGATTTTTGAATGTGCCCTGGTAGAAGTCAGAAATGTCATTGTGTGCAATTTAGTAAAGCTTGGCTTGCTAAGTTTGATTGTATCACATCGGAAATGGCACAGAAACTCCTGAGTCCCCTGCTCACAATACGCTCGAATAAATCACAGCACTCTGGTTACACATGCAAAAGTTTTGCCTTTCTAGTTTTATGTTTGTTTTGGTTACTTTATTATACTACTATAATAATAATAATAATAATAATAATACATTTGATTTAAAGGCGCCTTTCTGGACACTCAAGGACACCGTACAATGAAACAAACAACAGTAAGAAATGGAACGAAAACATAAACAAACATAAATAAATGAAAAATGGGATATAATCAAGGAGGGAACGCAGTTGTGAACAGGTGGTTTTCAGTTTGGATTTGAAGAGTGGGAGTGAGTCAATATTTCTGAGATCAGATGGTAGTGAGTTCCAGAGCTGGGGAGCAGAGCGACTAAATGCTTTGCTCCCCATGGTAGCAAGACGTGCAGAGGGAACAGTCAGACGAATGGAGGAGGAGGATCTAAGGGTGCGGGAAGAAGTGGCAACATGGAGGAGGTCAGACAGGTATGGAGGAGCAAGGTTATGGATGGCCTTGAATGCTAACAGTAAAATTTTAAAAATGATGCTGGACTTAACCGGAAGCCAATGAAGCTCCTGTAAGACAGGAGTAATGTGATGAGTGGAGGGGGTTCTGGTAATGATACGGGCAGCTGAATTCTGGACCAGTTGAAGTTT
>VUQS01028987.1:64402-80732 GCA_015108495.1 Heterochromis multidens | reverse complement strand
TAGGAAAGACCTACATTTTTAAGTGTTATGATGGTCTGTCTCTCTTCCATTGTTAATTGCCTTTTTCTCACCATTTTTGTAGCAACACACTACTTTCTGCAGTACAATACTGTTCAACTGATGCTCACGAGGGTATGGTACCACAGTGTGTTCCAACACTGCTTTTATGCAGACAGAGGGGGTTGTAAGTAATCCAGAAAAGTTGGAACACCTGTAGGAATTAGTAGCACCAGCTTTCAAGGCTTGATCAACCTCCATTGCTGCAGAACAGCTTTAAATTTTTAACCCATTTTGTGTTCCCTGAAAAAGGCCTTTTTGTATAATTCTGAAATGTACATTATTTTTCAGTTTTGGGTAACCTTACCTTTTTTTTTTAACCTCTGGCAGTTCACCACTTACCTTTGTACCATTTCAAGCTATTCATTGGACTGGAACAACTTGAATTGCAATAAATAACTGGAAAAATTGGGGTGTTCTAAAACTTTTGACCGGTAGTGTATATATAATTTTTTTTGTGTTTGTGTAAATGAATCATGAAAGTGAACATGATCATGATCCGTGATCATTCTTTCCTAATATCCCCAAAATAGTTTAGGTTGCCTAATCCTAACCAGTTCTTAGCTAAAGGGCTAACACATTAGAAAGAACTCCAATAAGATGCCACCTCAATTTTAACTTGACATTTAAATGAACTGGAAAACTAATAAAATCCACTGGCAAAGATGTGAAAAACTAACAAACAAAACTTTTTCTATTTCACAAGCTGTAAGGTAATTACAAAAAAATAAACCTGTGGGAACACTTAATCTGTGTGTGTGTGTGTGAGAGAGAGAGAGAGAGTAACTGTGTGTATGAATGAGTGATTGTCTCTGTGCCCTTGCGAACCTAACTGCGAGTCTGTCTGTGTGTCTGTGTATAGATGAGAAGTGACAAGAGTTCACTCCCTCTGGATTATTCGCCATATGGGTGAAAGAGCTTGTACCTGGTGCTGAGCAGCCTCAGAGACACATGCACCATCTCACACATGCACACACGCATGTGCACATTCACATAGATGCTACAGCCCATACTAATGTTGACACTTACCTAAGAGGTTATTAGTGAAGGCTCAGTAAGTCAGCATGCTGTGTTTCTCAAGTTCAGTGGTTCTCATACTTTTTCTGTCACACAAAAAAAAAATTCACATCCCTTACCTTACATTTTTTTTTAACAATTATTAACAATAAAATAAAAAGACCTAAGTTGAATTTTAGTGACTTAAAGGTCAGCATTTAATGCATCAGCAAACTCATTTTGAGAACCTTAGTTTCTGAATTACTACATGCTTTACTTCTGCATCTTTGTCTTCACCTCTTCACTCTTTGTCATCACTTTTTTCTTTTGTTTTCCCTCAGATGTAGTAGGTTTATCTCCTTCCTTGTACAATTTTATGCTCCTTTAATTTTATTTTTCCTTACTGTATTATGTGTGTGATCAACACAAAAAAAGTTAAGCATTCAGGCAAAAACTTGGCTTATAAAGAATATATATGGCATATTCCATTTGTTCACCATTTACAGGGTCAGAAAACTACCATATGACACTTATTCCAGCCTGTAAAATTTGAACAGAATTTATATAAGTTGAATGCATATTTTATGCTTCACAGTCTAACAAAAAACAACAGCAACAACAAAAAAACTCCTGTACAGCAACTCAGTACACTTCACTCAGCTATGGTACTCCAGGCAATACTTTCCATGCTGTCGAGTTAAAGACAACACTGAATGTGATGTGGATGAACTCTCATGGCCTGACCCACACAAAAGTTTCTGTTTTCTTCTATTGCACTTTTATTGTTTGTGTAATGTTAGAAATTTTTGAGAAGCAAACTTATTGTCTTTATTTGTATAGATATTCAGATTGCACATGTGTACCATACACCTTTGGATACAACTGTAGATGTATGACAAAACGTGCTGGGAAAGTGCTTTTCCATTCACACATATAAAACAAAAGCAAACAAAAGTGTTTTCATTTATATTATCAATGCAAAGTTGGTACTTGATGCTCTTAATCAAATTATAGTTTGTGTGCAATGTTTGAAGAGTTTTACAGAAAATGTTTGTTTTTGCGAGAGATGTTTTGTGGTTTGGTGTAATATTTTATGGGTCAGGTGTAACGTTTTTGTAAAACAAAATAGCCAGTAGTTTCAAAAATAGTTTCTACACAACCAGAATAAACTGCAATTATCTTATCTTGATTATTAGTCAGACAAAAGCAGCTATTTAAAGATGTCAACTTTGGTAATCAGAGTCTGTGATGGATAGTAATACTAGATAGTAACGCTGCCTACAATTGTATACCAAAGTAAGCAAAATTAGGCTTACTTAGCAATGGGCCAATATTATTGGCAGATATTAGCTATAGGTATCAGCATTTGTAACAGCCAGTGAATCAATATTTAAAAAATAGAGATGGGAGAAACACCCTTCAACCATATTTTGAGTGTTGATGTTGCATGGTTTGTCTATCAGAGGGCACTTTGCAGCGTCCCTGTTGGCAACACATATTTGGAACACCATAAACGCAACCAGCTGATCTGAGCAAAGTCAGGTAGAGCCTAAGCATAAATAAGCACACAAAAAAATAAATAAATACATATATACATAAATATTGGTCGATATATCAGAATATTGGATTTTTAAATCACCAAATATCAGTATCGGTCAATTCTTGCAAAACTCATCAAAATTTAAATAAAAAATTGCTTCAATACTTTACACACAAACCATAATTTGAAAAAGCACCAACTGTGCCCTCATGGTATAAATATAAAGACTTGTGGCTATTGCTTTTTACCCCTCAGCCAAAAAGCCTGATGGGGTATTGTCGTCACCCTGCCGACAGGCGAGCGAGCGGACGGGCAACGTGAACACTCAAGTTTGTGAATGCAATAACTTGAGAAGGAAGTCACCTAGGACTTTCAAATTCATACCATAGGTGCATCTACTAAAGATCCCAGACGAGTTCGAATCATGACCTCAAGTCAAGGTCAGAGGTCAAGTTTTCTAAAAATCTTGTGAATGTAATAACTTGAGAACAAAGCGACATAGGATTTTCGAATTCATACCATAGGTGCATCTACTAGGAGTCTGAGGGGTAGCACTGGTAGCATTTTTTCCCTGTTCACAGCATAGCAGTTTGCCATAAAGTTTTGTCATACTGTGTTTACATGTATATGTACATCTAAATATGTAAAGTATTGAATTGTATTTCCAGCATAACACATTATAAGTGCAAAGATGTCTTGAATGAGCCAGTGCATCAAGGACTGCAGTGCCATCTAAGTGTAAAGCAGAGACTGTGCATTTAGTTTGGCACACTTGGCTACAAGTGTTATTTGTTTCAGAGACAAGAATCACTGATTAAACCTGCTCAAGCATTTAAAACTGTAAAAACTAGCTGTAAATAAATTTTTTCTCAAGCGATGTGGCGTTGACAATTTGAGGACTGTGATACCTTTCAACCTCAGTTTTCTTTATGAATGCATGCAGCTGGTACTATCTTTAGCTGTGGATGTATACAACTCACAATGTGGTGCTACACTCCAAACCTCTAATTACCTTTAAACACCCTACAACAAAAGAACATGCTGGTGGTGCAAAATTTTGAATCTCTGACGTACTGTTCGTGCTCAGTTTCAAAGGAGTGCTTCCCACCAAGAGAGAGGGAGAGAGAGGGGAAAAGAGAGTTAATCAAATTGAGAGGGAGGTAGTGCGAAATAGAGAGGCTGAGAGAGAGTGTGAGAGGGAGAGAGAGGGAGATATGTTTTGAGAGGCCTTTTCAAGTGGCCATTTCATCTGTGCTAATTGATAATTCTCCATGACTAACGCGCCACTGACTGGCCTTTGAGCCACGCTAGCTGGAAAATGGTATTGTATGGTGATTTCTAAAGGATCTCGGAGAGACAGAGACAGGAAGGGGAGAGTGATAAGCTCAGCTGGACGTACATAAATTCAAGCTTGTGAGTCACTTACAGCAAAGGGATGTATGTCAATAATTTAATCGGGATAATAGTTAACAAAAGGCAAGAGCGTAAAAAGAGCATATTCATCTCTTTATTGAAGAATATATTTCTGCTTTTGTCTAAATACACTACATGGACAAATGTATGGAAACCTGATGAGTACAGTGTGATTGCTGGTCATCTCATTCCAAATATTTGTGGGTACTAGCTGCTATAGCAGACTGTGCTTTCCACAAGAACTTTCCTGATGGGATTTGCTCTTTACAATCAGTGTTATATTTTATCCCAAGTTCTTGCAAACCAATGTGAGAAATTATGGCTTCATCGACCTCGCTTATGCCACTCATGGGCAGTGTCGTGTAATACAACTTCTCGCTTTACAATTACCACAAACTTCAAGGCATTTTATGTCCTACAGTAAAACAGTGCTTCCCAACTATATTAGCTTGTGACCCTTCAAAACACAAATCAATCCCATCCTCACAGTGCAGCTGTTTAGCTGTTTTGGCACTTTTCTATAATACTGTCCTTTTTAGTTCCAAGGTTGGCAGCTGCTGGTCTGTCTTATCATTGTGCACTTTAGATTTCCCATCACTAAAACTAAAGGTCAGTATCCCAAACTATGAAAATCAGCCCCAGACCTAAATTTCATGAAAGCAAAAGTGCTCACACATTTTGGCAAAAGTCCATTAATTCAGACTCATGAGCAGTTCTTACCTAAATCTTTCTGGGCCAGATGTTTCTGTTTTCATGAAGGGTAATAACTAAAAAGGGCAACAGTGTAAAAATACATTTGGCATTTTAAAAGACGAGAGTTTTTCTGCACACTTTGCCTGCCACATAACCTGACTGTGCTGTGAGCACACACAGATTTAAGTGTGTGTATATGCGTGTGTGTGTGTGTGTGCATTTTGGAGACAGCTCTCTTCACTACAGTCATGCACAGGCTTCTTTGGAGCTGACTGTCAAATCATTAAAGCCACATGTCTCACATTTCCGTATCTGTGAAAGACAGAGGGAACAGATAAAACATTTTCTACTGTTTTGTTGGAGGGATAACTTGTTAAGCTGTTTTATTTTTTGCTTTCGAGTTTCTCCAAGAGTCAAATCGCAAAACAGGACAGATGACTTCACCAGCCCTTTACCTTCTAAAAATTTGTTCCCAAATTTGGTTGCCATCTCAATAAACGTGAGCATGTTTCACTTATCCTACAATGTTCCACTGGCAACTTGTTTGGTATAGGATTAATAAAAAAGAAAAAGCATAATTATTTATTTCAAAGAATTAAGTAGCTTGTTTTAACTGGTACCTGATATTGTGCAGCACTATGGCCAATGTGAAAAGTGGCGAACAAGAATACAAAAAATAAGGTTAGAATGACACCAACTGTAGACAGTCATTGGTTTTTGAATTATGACCCTTTACATCTGTATCTCTTTCATTGTTTTCTCTCTCGTATATTCTCTAGTATGTGGAAATGGGATGTCAATGTGAAAATTATGGTTATTGAAGTCATTACCTTCTGTCTTACAGGTTATTCAGTGCAATCTTGGAGCAGGCCACAAAAGGGGATGGGGCTACTCCTATTGGAGGGAAAGCGGCAGGCTTTGATGTCAAGGCACTGAGGGCATTCAGAGTACTCAGACCCCTCAGACTGGTCTCTGGAGTACCGAGTAAGTACTGAGAGCTATGGAAGAAAAAAAAAAGAATGAAAGAAAGAGAAAAGAAGGAGCACAAATGGTGCTCTGGGGATCAGGTGTAAATGGTTATTGGGTGGGTGGACCAGATATTGAAGCTGACATTGGTGCTTGACGCTACGCATGATGACACACAAATGTACACACACACACACACACACACACACACACACACACACACTCACGCCCAGTCTTCTTCTTGTCCCGTTGTCAGAAATGTAGAGACTTTGAGAGATAGATGAGTTATGTGCAGGCTTTTCTGTGAAGATACAAGACAGACAGATATCGTTGATGAAATTTGTGTGTTTGTACCCTTTGTGTGGATTACAGTTGCACACAAGTGCACAGCTATTGCTTGTGTGCAGTGTTTAGACTGAATGCCGTCCAACATCACTGGGCTGTGCATTCAATCGGTGTCATGGCAACTGATCAATAGCATGTTTGCCAGCTGACTAGCACACAGACAGCATCCAGATGCTTATGTGCTGTGGAATTTATTATCTTTTTATGAAAAGTTGATGCTTCAAGGAAAACATCAGGTTGCATGATCTAGACAGCCTAGCCATACCAGTTTTTCACAACTGACATGAGGAAAAACTACTATTCCAACAAATACCTAAGCCTTCCTCACTCCATGACACCACAATGATTTTGCAGTTGCATTTTTAAAAGTTCAAAAGAGTAACTGAGGACATTAATATGTGTGTGATCTAATAAAGTGGTCTCATCTATATGCACAAGCCTGTGATTTTTTTTTTTTAACAAATTAGTCAGTTAAAAAAGCCACCAATTTATCATACTGCCTTTTGTATTGTTACGCCTCTTCAGCAGCAACTTATTTTTGCTCCTCTTATTTTCATTTATTACTGTGCAGAGCATTGAGCTTTTGTTCATCAAAGCATTTATTAAATTAACTGGAAATGTGTTCTGCTTGTGGATGAATTTGCATTTGAAAATACTGTTTTTTTTTGTTTTTTTACCTAAAAATTAATAGAAGTCATACTTTCCAAGTAGAAGACCTCATACAAAAAGAATATTAACAGTTCAGATGAAATATAATAGTCAGTGCTTGCATGCTGATTAATAATGACAATGCTGGTATATGAGGTGCCACCAATGCTTTTTAATGACAGTAAATCTCCAATCCTCAGATTTTATAATAATTCTATGTATTTTTTTAAAGGTTGTGCCCACTCTCATATGCATCTTTGGATTCTTAGCAAATGTGTGCTTGCTGCAGGTTTACAGGTCGTGTTGAACTCCATAATCAAAGCCATGGTTCCTCTGCTCCATATTGCCCTGCTGGTCCTCTTCGTCATCATCATCTATGCCATCATTGGTCTGGAGCTCTTCATGGGCAAGATGCATAAGACCTGCGTTCATAACCTAACAGGTACACACAAACACAGACACAGAGAGTGAGGAGCTAGGAGAGTACCTATCTGTATGCACTGATGCACAGATGCAAATAAAAACATGCATGATCAAACACATCCGCTGGCACACAGCACTTCAGTTGCTTAGCTACATGGTTAAAGCGTGTATTTAAGTGTCTGTGTAGGCATGCTTCAGTTAGCATTAATTCACATACAGACACACTTTAAGCCCAGAGATAAGCACATGGATGACCACACAAACCCTTTAAACTGAAATATCAAAGTGAGCATACAGTAGCTGTACTGTCACCTTGCAACCTTTATGTGCTCAAGGTCTTTAGTTTGACTGGTCTGTGCGTAAATCTTTACTCTACAGTACGACTTTATCAGCAAACAAGACAGTAATCAAGCATACCTTAAACAGTTAAATGATCACATCAATTAATTATTCAAACCATCATTTATGTTTCTGAGCAGGAACAATTTGAGCAATAATTGAAACAACAGCTGCCATAAATGATTGAAGCAATTTTCAACAAAGGGCCTCAGGTATAATGGACTTGAGTGTTATTATGCTGGTGTTATACATCCCCTGAGAGGCATTAGCTTTCCACAGGGTAAGTGCCAGTGGAATACTCCGCCATCCTATACATCACCCTGGAGAGCTTGTTTTGTATAATTAGTAAAACACTTTTTCCATATTGATTTTTTCCATGGTGGCTTTGTTTGGTGTTATTTCACTGTGTCCTTTTAGCCTTTTAACCTCTCTTTAGATGTGAATGGATTGAGTATGTAACAGAGCTTCTTGTAGCAAAAATCAAAATGTTCAGTGAGCACTGCTTGGATGATAAATAAATCTCTCCTGCTCGGATCTTTAGTGGAAAAGACGAGCAACTGAGTTAGAAAAATATTCTCAATGAAAAAGTACAAGTCTGTGCCCACAAAAGCATAAAGAGTCATGATTTCAAGGAATATTTTGATAAGAAGGATCCAGTCTCCACTAAAAACTGTACATAGTAGATGGACATTGCCTTTGTAAAATGAAACACTGACTACAGTTTTGAAGCTTTGAGCTTCTGCTGCTGGTAGCACTAGCAAGCAGCGTGGAATCAGTCGCAAAGAGGGTGCTGCACCAAAAACTTTCTTGTGATAGCTTTGGTCCCTAGCAGATTGCTGCTTTCACCTGTAGTTTGCATGGAAGACTCCAATTTGTCTGCAAACACTTGCTAACTAACCACTGAGTGGTAGTGAAACTTGAAAAGGTGCAACACAAAACGGAAACAGACGATTCACCTTCAAAGTAAAAGTTGTGCATTTCAGCACATTCCGTTTCTCATTTGCATTGCGTTCTTTACAGCTAGCAACCTAAGAAATCACAAGGTGGTTTGTGGTGCAGCACCATATAGCTCTTTGCAATCATTTGCAATTAGCAACTTCCTGTAACCACTTTTCCCTAGCATTGATATTTACAGGGGGTAGCTGACTAGTTTCTAGACCCGTGTGACTGGGGCTTAGCAACTGATTTCACAGCGACAGCCAGCAACCACTTGCAACAAGTCAGGGGTTGCTCATTTTTCCCTACTGACTGGTAGTTGCCAGACAGTTGCTACCCATATAACTCACTAAAACAGCAAGTTATGTGAAAAATCATCACCTTTGGTGCCAACTGTACGGGGCATAAGCTCTAGAGCAGGAAATGGTTTTTATACCAGCTTCTAAACATATTTATTTCTGTTATAAATTTGGATATCTTAACATGGGAGTCTATGTGGAGTGACCTGCTTTTGGAGCAAGCCTCAAGCGGCCTTTCGAGGATCTGTGGTTTTTGCCACTTTTAGGTTGACTTCATGCTGCTTGGTTCCTACATTAAAAATCATATTGGGTAAAAGCTAAAAATTTCTTTTTCTATGAAGTTTAAATCACTACATCTGTGGGTTCTAAATAAATTATAGCTATCTTGTACTGTTTTTATTATTTTGTGTAATTCGATCTATTTTTCACCTCTGACTCTTCTCTATGGCAACAATGCATCAAAGTACAACTTAACAAAAAAGAAAAACATTAAATAAGCATATGATGGCGACTGCCAATTTGCAGCTGCATTAGTCAAAGACTGTAAATTAAATAAAACACTTACCTGTTTCCTTGTTGTCACAGGCACCATTGCAGAGGAAAAGCCAGCACCGTGTGCACCTGATGGCGCTTATGGTCGACACTGCACACAGAATGGAACACAGTGCAGAGTGGGATGGGAGGGCCCAAACGATGGCATCACGAACTTCGACAACTTTGCCTTTGCCATGTTAACGGTGTTCCAGTGTATAACCATGGAAGGCTGGACGGACGTACTGTACTGGGTGAGCCGGACACCACAGCAGTGTTTCTGTGTGTGTACAGGATGTGGATAAGTGAGTGCCAGAGGGATTGGTGTGTGGAGCCACTGTATTGTATCTGTAACATCAGTGCCAGATGAGTGCTTTTGAGAAAGGAGTATAACACAATAGCAAAAACACTTGTCTCAGAAAAGTGGGCACACACACAAAGATTGAGCTAACACACACAAACACACACAGTTAGCTTCTATCTCAGGTTAAATCAATGCAGACAATACACTGTGTAATTGAAGGCGCAGATTCATTTAGAACGTGTGTAGAATCCCTACGCTTGATTTCAGTGTCAAGTGAGCAAACATGGGGGCACACACAAATAAATATTTCCGCTGGGATAAGTTTCCCTGCTAATCAAATCAAATCAAGCTTGGTAAATTATAAAAAAAGGGCTTTCAAGATTCTGAACAAACCTTTAGAACAGCTTTAAGTGCTGTGTTGTTATTACATTTCTGAAAGTTTTATCTTGTAGGGAAGTAAATGCTTAGCTTTGTGGCTCAACATTTGATTAAATTGTTACAAATTGGTTATAAAATGTAGCAAATGAAATTCGTTTCCCCTGTAAATGAGATCTGACATAAAAATGTGCATACAGCATGTGCTTGCTGGTTGTTTCTATACACATGGAGCAGATAGCTTACTAGCTCTACACCCCTTCTGCTACTCCTGCTCTGTCTACTGCAACTCCCTGTATATACACACAAACAGACCACCACACATACGCACAACACTCCTTGTAACAAACTGGACCTGCTGTATTCCTAAGAAGTTAAATGTTCAAATGATTGAAGCACCAATCCTTTGACAAGATTTTTTTGGGTTGTGATTTTCCATGATTTTCAGTGTCACACACTTTCACTACGGTATATCAGCATTTGCTGCTGTCATAGCACATAAACCCACTGTCAGCCTTCTCCTTTATCATCTCCCTTTGTATCTCTGTCCACCAGTCTTTCTTTAAATTCTTTAATTAGCAGCCTTATGTTATTATTTTTCGCATTTTCTTTAAAACAACCTAACCTTTGTATTTAGAACCTAATAATCTAGTAATTTTAATCATCTGAAATTTGTTTTAAAATCAAATCCTGGATGCTGAACTGCTCACTTTGTCAGCATCTAGTGCCAACTATATCAGCCCTACTGAACATCAGTCTTAGTTCATTTAATCCTCGCAACAATATCCAGGTAAATTTCTACTGATACTGTTGTAACTTTAGAGTCATTTTCTTTCTTTCTTTCCATTCACCTATCTAAGATAAAATTTAAGTTATTGTGGAACTGTTTAAACAGTTTTTAAAAAAACTACATTTAGGGTTTTGCATTGAATTACAAAAGCAGTTAAATGTTCTTAATTGGGGATCATCATCTTCCTGCTCTCCAAGCAGCAGATAAAAGCCTTATAGTCAAATTTAATCATACAATTGTGCCATTGGCACTGCTATCTGCTGCTCTTTTTAACATGCACTGCTCCTTTCTTTTTTCCTGCTTCTGTCTTCCTTTAACCTCTCTCTAACACACTTTCCTATCCTTGACCTCTACTGCCCCCTCTCATTCACATCTTCTTCCTCTTTGTGTCAACCTTCTCAAACCTTTTTCTGTCACGCTTCCTTTTCTTTCCCTACTTTTCTCACCCACCTGTTGGTTTCACATCTGTGCTATTCCCCCTTTTTTTTCTCCTTCCTCTTCTTTCTCCTTTTCATTCTTCTTTCGTTCTTCTTTGCCTTTTCTCTCTCTCAGATGCAGGATGCTATGGGCTATGAGCTGCCATGGGTCTATTTTGTCTCTCTTGTCATCTTCGGCTCTTTTTTCGTTCTCAATCTCGTTCTGGGAGTGTTGAGCGGGTAAGAGGTTATGCTGTTGTCACGTGTGTGCATACAGTGTGCGTGTTGTTTGGCTTTATTTACTGTTTTCAATGTGATAAAAGATGATGTAACAAGACTCCCGTAACCAAATACAAATGCAGGTTTTTCTTATTCTTCTTATTGTTATTAGTTTAAGTCATGTGTTTTAACATTTATATATTTTCCTGAATATAACTCTCTTTACACATACTGCCAAATTCAGTCAAATAATAAATTAGATGCAAATAAGAGCCGTGCACTGACAGCAGTCTCACCTCATCATTCCACCAGAAAAAGTAGATCTAGACAACTGTATTCCTCTGTTGCTGAGGAAAGATAAAGTGATGATCACTGAACTGAGCAAAATCTTTTGCTCTCTCCCCTTTCTGTTTCACTCAATCAATCACAGGCCTGAAAGAAATACACACATGCACTCGCACACGTGCACTCAGAAAAAAGCCATGAATGACCCTATGTCTATCTGTTATGTTCATGTCAGTTTGCCCCAAGGGGCCACGTCCTGTCACAACCTGTCTGTGCTGGACAGGTGGACACTCATACACACAAATCTTCCAGGTTTCCATGATTGTCTTCTTTCTCTTTCATACACAAGCAACTTTAAAAAACAAAACAAAACAAAAA
This sequence comes from Heterochromis multidens, assembly GCA_015108495.1. Lineage (NCBI taxonomy): Eukaryota > Metazoa > Chordata > Actinopteri > Cichliformes > Cichlidae > Heterochromis > Heterochromis multidens. The sequence continues at coordinate 68,779 of VUQS01028987.1, read as the reverse complement.
AAAACCTTTCTTCACTGAACACCAACTACATATCTAAATCACTACTGTGTGTGTACATGTGTGTTGACTTACATGCATGTTTGTCTCTTGCAAGTTAGCGTTAATCTTTTTTGCATTTGTGTACGCACTCACAGAGTGTTTATATTGGTTTAAAGGCATGTGCTGTGTGTTTTGTTTCAATAAATGCTGCTCGAGCAGGCTTGCTGGGTGCTGTTTTACCCCACTCTGCCAAGTCACACTGTTTCAGTACAAGCGCCTCCCGGTCTGTAGGGACAGACTGGGGTATAAATAATTCACCCCTCAGGTCAGCCGTGGAGGTGGAATGCTAAAAAAACTTGCACAACAGGGAAAACACAATAAGGCAATAAGGACAGAGTGGAGTCTAGAGGAAACATGGCATTAAATATGGAAATTGTGGAACAGAAGGCTGCACTGAATAGAGAACAGCATTTTTTTAAGCATCCGTGAAAAACATAGTTTGCAGATCACACATAATAAGAATAATGATGATGATAATAATAATAAAAATAATAGTAAATAAATTGGGAGGGAATGGTTTTGACTTGACGTCTATTTCCAGTCCATGGGAGTCTTGGTGCACAATCTGTTCATGTATCTAACTAAACTGTTGTTTCACCAGTGATTAAGGATGAAAAAGGGTGTGGAGTGGAAGTAAAATGCCCCACATGGTTTTTAAACTTCTGACTTCTTTTTTTCTTACAGGAATGCATTGGTTCAGTTGTTTTGTTTGTCACATGGGACTCACAGCCTCCTATAATTATCACTATTTTAAAAGGCCAGCTGAATCCACCAATTATTTTTCAGATCCATATTGCCCACATACTTTGCCATGTGGCACACTAAGTGACTGCCAAATAGCATGAATGCACCATAATCCCAGCAGGGATCCTGCAGAGGTAAACGGTTCCATCTGTTGGGAACTTTCAACAAGGATCTAACTGCTTCCCTTATCCCCCCTTCTTTCCTCCCCTTTATCCTGCCACTCCCTACCCTTTCAATCAATCCCTGTCTGCTTGCCTTACTTTTTCCTCTATTTTTACCATTCATCCATCCACTTCACATCTTCCATCCTTCTATCGCCTCGCTTTCCCACTATCCTAACTCCTCCTAGGTGAATGATGCTGTAGGTTACAGGTGGCCCTGGGTCTATTTTGTCACCTTAATCATCATCGGATCCTTCTTTGTGCTAAACTTGGTTCTGGGGGTATTAAGCGGGTAAGGGCAGGGTCAAAGGTCATTTGAAACTAATTTTTCTTTCTTGCCTTTTTGCTGCTCTTGGAGAATTTTGCTTTTGGTCTTTGCTCGAGGGACCTCTTCACTTCCTTCTCCTCCCTGCCTCTTGCTCCTGCTGGCATTTATATTTAATGAGTACAAAGCATGTACAAGAATGTGTTTCTATATAGTCCCATTTGGTTGTTTTACAAGACCATGTGTCTGAGGTTTTGTGACTCTTCCAACTGAGCAATGCTGACTGCTCATAGATTTTATTTTTTTTTTATCACTGTAGCTGACTGTAGTGAAATCATACTTGAGCATCTGGCTGGAAGACCACTGAAACCTTTTGGGTATTGTTTCTCTTACTACAAGGATACACTGCTGTTTCTGTAAAATAGCACTGGTGCTATCATGAGGTGCTCTGTTTTCAGAGACTACTGTAGGGACTTTGACAAGCAATTAATACACAAAAACATGTAAGAAAACGTACCTGAATTCAGCAGTAATAGAATCATTCCAATTGCCACCTAAATGCATCTTAAAATTCTTATGCCAAGATCAACTCTGCCAGGGAACAGGTTTAGGGTCCGATGTTTAATCCCTGACTGACTGACTGACCTGAATCTAACTTGATACCCACTGGAGAGGTGGCAGCAGCATTGTGGGAAAAATAATTGAGGTCTATCTGTACCAAACAGCTTGGGGGGTTTGGCTGTCTGACTCTTTGTCTGACTTCTGACTAATGATGCTGTCAGCTCACTACACAGCCTGACCTTTTACCAACTGGTTCCTCCATGGTGTGTGTAGGCCTCAGATTGGCATAATAACTAATGGCTAAACAGGAAGAAGGAGAGTGACGGATGTAGAGACATTGGCATAGGGTGTGACTCTGTTTGTCTGGATTTGATGCAATATGTAAACAGAGAGGATGGCGAGAGGGGCTCGATTGAAAGAGAATGAGTAGATAGAGAAAGGAGAATTAAAAGATGACTGAGGACAGAAAGGTGAGATGGTGGAGAATTGGAAAATGAGCATGGAGCCTAAGAATTTAGCACTCACAGCCACACTCACACACACACACATACAGTATGTGCACACTGAATTGCACAAGCACAGATCAATAGGATTGGATCTCCTGCTAATGTTCTGACAAGCGGGACAATAGTAGTTTGTCCTAATGCTCATTGATCTACTGTTGTGGGTTTGAGTGTGGAGTCTGCAGTTCAATCTGAGGTTCCATCGTTCCTCTAAATTTCACACAGACACCCTCACAAACACTTGAATTCTGTCCAGCCTATAGACATAACAAAAAAAAATCAATAACAATACCAAGAGTTTCATCATGTTCCTGATCTCTGGGGAGCAGTGAATCTTAACAGCCTATACAACCTCCCTTGTGTTTAATTAAAACCTTTTTACTAATTGCTTGAAATCTGATTAGGAATATTCAGATAACGCTTAAACCCGAGCTTCAAAAAGTCCCACTTGAATGTTTAAAACCAAGGTAGGAAACTTCTACCCTAATTTAAAACATTCACGACAAGGAGGCATTTGCTGCGTTTATTTTTCAGCGGACCTTTGAATATGAATTTGTTCATGTTCTAACTACAAAAGTTCCCAAGCCTCCCAGCTCCTGTCAGCTCTCATCTGAATGAATTTTCTTTGTTCAAACTGGATCTTTGGTTCTAACCTGTCTTTGACCTTCCCCAAGTGCAGCGTTTAATCAAATGTTCCTTAATTCTTTCTTCCCTCCTGTCACCTGGAAGTAATTTCACTGAATTTCATCATAATGTTTTCATATTTCACACTCGCTGATCACGTTGGTTTTAATTGTCTTAAATCATTTTTTCTGCACGTCCTCTTTGAACCTCCAAAATCTTAAAAATCTTTTTTTTTTTAAAGACAACTTATATTAACAAACAAATGAAAATTAATGTGTTTTCTGCATGGACAACAAAAACTTTTTCCACAACCTGAAAAACCAGGTGAGGCACATCCCTATAACTTCACTCCATAATCAAGGTTTCTGAGTAGTGACTGAAAGAATGAGCTGGCGGGCAAAAGGTTAGGAGCTCGGTGGTACAGGATGACCTTAGTGCAGAGCCACTTCTCCTCCGATTTGACGACAGCTGAGGCGGTGCAGCTGGTGAGGGCATCCTCTTTGTGCCTCCCTCTGGGGTTGTACCAAGCACATTGCAACCTGGGGTAGACCCAGAAAACACTGCAGGAATTCCATCTCCCAGCTGGCGTGGGTGCACCTGGGGTCCAGTACAGACAAATTCAATTTTAAAGTTACACGAAAAAGACATTTTTTTTAATGCCTTGTATATTTTGGAAGCTTTTACAATAAGAAGACTTTTCACTGTAGCTCTTTATCATATCAGCTAAGCATGCAGCAGCCAGTAATCATCACTTATCCCCTGCTGAGGAAAGGTGGTGCAATTCATATCCTCAACTGTGCACCAGCCTTAATGATTAGGGTTCCATCTGCATCACTTCCTTTCACATTTTTATTTGGTTCTTTATTGTGTTTATATGAATCACATAGTATCAGTCCTCATCATCTTTCATGGAAACCCAGCTGGCTTGAATTGTATATTGATTGTAGTGCATTATTTGAGTGGGTGATATTTAAACACGTATTAATAAGGTATAAAGGTTGATATTCTAGGAAACTAAAAGCTGCATTTGCATACTAACACCGTTTCTCCTTGGCAAAACTTTTCTATCGTTACTTAACTTTTCTTCTCTCTAGCAGGGTTTCCTCTCTTTTCCTTTCTGAAGTATCTTTTTTTAATTTAATCAGTTTTGTCACATGATAATTTTGCAAAAGCCTTAGCCTAGATTTTCAGATTCTCTTTCCTGTCTCTCTATTGCTCTCTCTTTCCCTTCTACTCTCTGCCCTGCTCCTTTTCTTCTGCTCCCCTCCTCCCAGAGAGTTTTCCAAGGAGAGAGAGAAGGCCAAGGCACGCGGTGACTTCCAGAAACTCAGAGAAAAACAGCAACTGGAGGAAGACCTCAAGGTAGTTTGGTGTGTGTGTGTGTGTGTGTGTGTGTGTGTGCGTGTCTGTGCGTGTGTGTGTGTGTTGGTGTGTGTGTGCGTGTCTGTGTGTGTGGTTGTGTGTGTGTGTGTGTGTGTGT
>VUQS01028987.1:52261-64382 GCA_015108495.1 Heterochromis multidens | reverse complement strand
GGTGACGGAACATCCTGCTGTCACTGCTCTTCAAGACTGCGGGGCGTTCACTGGAGAATACTTCCTTTTGTATGCTGTGTGTGTGTGTGTGTGTGTGTGTGTGTGTGTGTGTGTGTGTGTGTGTGTGTGTGTGTGCAATTGAGCCCCCATGCAAGAGAGGCTGTTACAGTCTTTACCAACCACTTAGGTTCATTGTACTGTCAGGGTTTCTGTAACCTACATGCTATCAGTTGGAGACAGTGAACAGAGAAAGCAGAGCAAACTTTATTTAGAAGTTACCTAAGTTACAAAACAACACAAGCACTGCTCTTACCTCATGGAAAAATGTTCAGTGTAAAAATAGGGCACACAATGATTGAGAAACATAATACACATTCTAAAACATTTCATTCTTATAATTCCAAACAGATGTGCAGTTTGATTTTCCAGTCCTCTTTACCAATCAGTATTGCCCTTGTTTGTGTGTGAATACAGGGCTATTTAGACTGGATCACTCAAGCTGAAGACATTGACCCAGAGAATGAAGAGGAGGGCATGGATGATGAGAAACCCAGAAATCGTAAGTGTGTTTTTGTAATGACAGAAGAGAGAGTGGTTCTCCATGAAGATGACTTTGCATGCGTGTGTGACTGAATTGTTGATTGGTGGTACTGGAAGTTAGGATTATCTGTATTAGGGTATGGTAAGACTTTGACAAAGGCTAGCTGGAATGATTTCCTCCCAGGTTCAGTCTAAATTTGTGAGGATAGATGTGCATATGTTTGTGCTACATTTATTGTTTGGCCTATAAGTAGTGAGCTTTTTGCAGTCTCCTTCACACTGTAGTGGCACAGTCATTAAATGAACAACTGATGTACCGGCAGAGTGACTGACAGACCGAGAAGATATTAATATTATCTGCTTGCTTTGGCTGAGAATCATCCTGAGGATTAAAACCTGTTTAGATATTAGTGGAATGTGTCAGACTGCAGCTAATAGCCTCTGGGCCCACACTGTCACACACAACAAACACACACACACTCCTGCACCTATGCAAACTTACACTCTCATGCACACACACACATACTGTAGGTACACTCTAAGGAATTTGTTTACTTGTGTTTTGACAGAAATTTACACACACAAATTAACACCTTGTCTCTCTATACAAACACCTCCAGAGAGATGCAGCCACACATGGCGCATGTCTCCCCAGGAATGAGCTACATTTCCTTGAGTGGGAGAGCAGAGAACTGGCCTCTTTTGACCTGGAGGTTGGAGCTCAGAAGATAGACCTTGAAAGAGGGACAGTAAGAAAGAGAGGCAGTGATTTGACAAAATGTGTGTCTGTACTATTCCTGTGCATGTACCATTTAATATACACAGTATGGACTGTGAACTATTTTATAAAGGCTTGGAGCTCAGCTTGCTCGCACTGGTAGTGGATGAATGAATAATGAAGACTAAATATGCAGAGACAGAGCATGCATTCTGCTTACATTCTGCACACAGCCCGCTCATCTCCTGAAAATCACTGTGGTTCATTCTGAGAAAACACTGATGACTGCCAAGGGAAAAAGAAAGAAAGAGAAAATCTAATGATGATCTAATCTTTCAGGGAATATCAAGAAATTAACATGGTCAAATGAGCAATGACCCAATTTACATGAAAATAAGGCACAACACCCCCATGGCTAATCCGTAACAAATCTGCTTGTTTTCACCTGTTACCAGTGTGCTCCCCTGGGCCAATCAGTCTGGCAAAAACACATCAGCAGTCTCTTAGATAGTGTTTTGGCACATTAACAAACAAACAAATACAGTATGTGGCCAATTTTGAAAATGTCACATCAAAATATTGAGATGTTTTTTCTTTTTTTTGCTCCAAGTTTTGCAAATTCTGCATCAGTGGTATTATTTGCAGTGTTTGGACAAGCCAAATATGGTTATAAAGCAAAACCTGTAAGTGCTTGTCTTACATATGCACACATATACATATTTTTCTTACTAAAATCAAACAAATCTACCGTACAAACTGTGTGGATCACTTAGTTGCAAGATTAAGTCCATGACATCTTTTAAACAGTATAAATTAGGTCATTAGATGTAGATGATCCAATAAAATGATTAATACATATGATGCAAAGTTCTCCATAAGAAAGATCAATCATCGCTCTCTGTTTGTGAAGGTGAAAAATCAAGTCACTTGCTCTGTCTATTACTCTGCCTCTCCTCTCCCCAATGGATGGATCCTCTTGTGGGAAGATGAACGAGGGCAGTTTGTCCCTGCTGCCCAGGACATTTTGCATCAGCTCATGCATGCACAGCTCACCTAAATGTGTGTCCTAAGAAGCGATAAGAGACTCAGAGAGTAGAATAGATGGAAGGGAAAACTAGATGTTCCGACACAGAGGCAAAAGGATAGAAATAGAGAGTGTCTGAGATTTCACAACATGACCAAGTCATAAGCCATTTTTATACATGGACTCCAGACAATATCTAGAAAATCGGGTCAGGGCATTGTCCGAAGTTGCCCTTTATCACATGTAACACAGAGCGAGAGCAGGAGTCTGCTTCACATGCATTTTTACTTCTGGAGATACTCTGTGTGGCCGAGGTGAGGATGCTTCCTGAGTAGGGTCTTTAAATTCACTTGACATCCTGGTCTTATATGGGCTCAATCCAACATCATTGTACACCCATGACATCTCATGATATTTTAACATGCAGCTCCCAGAGGGGTTTAGGCCTGCAGTGCATGTTGGAAATGGTTATAGTAGTGACTATGTATCTATCATCCCATCTTTATAAAGCGAGTAACAACCTGTTCAATGTTATGCCCCTGGTGTGTTCATTTGAAGACAAAAGTTTATTGTTTGTGTTTGGTTGTTTTTATTGACAGAAAAAAGCATGTCATTCACTATACTACAATGGAAAGATTATGTCAAGTATAATATATGTAAAATATGAATGTTTTCTGTCATCTCAAGGGCATACTGTGTGTGTGTCTGTGCATATCTTCCATGCTCACGCTCTCTGCCATCTTGTTCTTGGATGCTGTTGTCTTGCTTTGTTGTCCTTGCTGTTTGTGTTAGGAGTGTCTTTAGCCCACCTGAGAAACAAGACCAGTATGCATACCTGGTCCAGTCATTCTACTGACTGTAAGGATGGTATGTGTGTGTCTGTTTATGGCTTTGACTTGTGCTCCCATGTCTATCCGGTGTACACTAAAATGTTTGTCTAAGTGTCTTTGATTGTAATTATGTTTGGTCTGCATGGCTTCTGATTAGGATGCAGTATATCCCATTTATCCTGGAACACACCAGACCCCTAAAGAGTTTGTAGAGGATGTGACTAAAGAGAAAGATGCTCAGGCTACAACTCTTTGGCTTCCCACTGTGTGGAGCAACAGAAATTTTCAATTTATGTTGCAATGCATTCTCATCCCAGGGTATCAAATACTGCTATTTTGTCCAATTCTGCTGGCATTGGATTGATATGCAAAATGTGTCCTATATTAAACACAGAGAGATGACAGACATCCACATTAAGATGTTTGAGGGGTTGTGGTGGAGTAAATCACATGTTTGTTAACCAGGAGATCACAGCACAGATGCCAAAGGACGTCTTCTGGTTATCTGTGAGATACACTGGCACTGACAAAACAGCAGCATTTGATGCCGTGGAAATGCTGCTCTATTGTCCATTTCATGGAGGTGTCAGTATAGTTGTTATAAATGTAGCTTGCATTTAGCTGCTACTCTAAAAATGGTTTGATAGATTAAATATTTTGCTTTCCTGAAACTGACATGGTACTTTGTGACATGGTAAATGTGCATTTTGCTTGAGGAAACATATTTGTTGTAAACAACTTCAGAAATCAACTTAAAAATGTATAAAATTGAATTGAAATCATTATTAATATGATTCAGTTCAGATTCTGCAGTAATCTGGGTGCTGTGCCAGTCTTTTGTGGTGAAGAGGGCACTAAGCGTGAAAGTAAAGCTGTTGATTTAGATCTACGTTCCTACCTTCACCTATGGCCATGAGCTCAGGGTAATCACTGAAAGAATGAGATTAACCATACAAGTGGCGGAAATGAACTTCCCCTGAATGGTGTCTGGTCTCAGCCTTTGAGATACAAAGAGGAGCTTGGTCTTTCAAGAGAGGCTGCTACACACTGGCTGCTTCACATTGAAATGACCCATTTGAAATGGTTTGCACATCTGACTAGGATGCCTCTTGGATGCCTCCTAGGTGAGCAGTTTTGTGCATGTCCAAATGGGAGTAGGCCTTGGGGTAGACCCAGGACACGCTGGAGAGATCATGTCTCCTGGCTGGCTTGGGAACTCCTCAGTGTCCCCCCAGAAGAGCTGGAGGAGGTGGTCAAGAAGAGGGATGTATGGGTATTTCTGCTAAGACTGCTGCCCCTGGACCCAGATAAGCATCAGAAAATGGTTGGATGTATACAATTTTTGACAGCAGTGTAAGGATCTGTACAGGTTGTTTCATGTGAGTCAGTTAATGTGATAACCAGGGTGGTTGTACAAAGTCAAATATTTGTATTTTTATCAAACCATGTGTGTATATCTGCTTATCATCCCATCTTTGCTGGCATGTGTAGCTCAGATTTGGATGTAATCTCTTTTAAATGTCCTACTGTATGCTTTTCAACAATAATACAAAAACCTGTTTGTAAGGCTTGTTTAATAGGTGCTTGTGTGTTGTTGCATACTTCAGACATCATGTTTCATATATTTCTCTGTCTTTCTTTCTGTCCTGTAATTTCTACCTTGTAGAATTAGAAGAGAGCTGGAAGATACAGGTTTGATCTGGGACACATGGGATATAGGATGGATTTTCATGGAAGCAGGTAGTTTGAGGTGCACAGCAGAAGAATTAATCACCTTTTTGATCTCATAGGGTCCAATAAACCTGGGATCTAACTTCTTGGAAGTGGATTTTAAGGGAATGTCTCTAGAAGGCAATCAAACTCTCTTACCAGCAGTTATTGTGGGACCGGGGCCCTCTGACAACCAACAAGGTGTCAATTTTACTCTGAAGTTCTCAGGAGAGCTGCTTTTGTCTGACTGCAAAGGTGCTCAGAGTATGTGACCAAGGGTAACTGGGAACTGCCAGGGGTTGCAATAGACCAGAAGGGACCTGAAAAACACTTTTATTCCTGGCACAGATGGAACATGCGGAAACATATTCTCTAGCATCCCTGTCCATTGACAGGAAACAAAAAGAGCATTTCAGGAGAGAGAGTGAACAACTTACCCTGGAGTGGCAGGTGAACTTAGCAATGTTGACCCAGTGGATGACCTGTGAGCAGACAGAGGAAGGAACATACAAGCAGTTTGGGGTTCCTGAGCCACGATCTGGTTGTTGCAACTGAGCCTGGCAGACATGTCTTCAATCCTCCAGGTGAGCCCTCCTAAAATTCAGGAAGACATAAGGGTAGTTTCTGGAACTGACCCAGTTTCCTCAGCAGAGAACTGGCAGGAGAAAGCATCAGGTTTTAGATTGTGAGACCTAGGACGGTGAGTAATAGTGAAACCTGCCAAAAAATAAGGACTACTTGCCTTGCCTGGAATTTAGCTCCTTAGCTAACTGAAGATAGGATAAGTTCTTATGGTCTTTACAAACTACGAAAGGCTGTGTGGCCCCCTCCAAGCCATAATTCCTCTCAGCAATGGTCAGTCGTTGGGAAAATAAGTCACAAGGATGTAAATTATCATCTGGGTCTGCATCCAATTCTGTGACTTCCTTGACTTTGTCCATGTCCATCTTCACTCAACCACAGTAGGCAAGGAAAGCTACTGTCTGGACGTGGAACTCACATTTCTACGCTTTGATGTACAGACAGTTCTCGAGTAGGCACTGAAGAACCTTTCTCACATGATCAAGATGGTGTTTGAGGTCCTTGAAAATGATTACGATATTGCCTTAGTAGACAAAAACAAAGATATTAAGAAAGTCCCTCAACACATTGTTCACTACGAGAACCTGGAACACTGCCAGGGCATTGGTAAGGCTAAAGGGCATCACAAGATACTCAAAATGCCCAAGAAGAGTGTTAACAGCAATCTTCCATTAATTTCCTTTTCTTATATGCACTAGGTGGTAAACATTGAGGAGGTCTAACTTAGATAAAATTATTGCACCATATAAGGGTTCAAAAGCTGAGGAGATCAGTGGTAATGGGTACTTATTATGATTTAGAACTCAATAATCAATACATGGCCTTAGGGTCTTGTCCTTCTTTTCTACAAAAAAGAAAACATCACCCACCGGGGATGAAGTGAATGATTCCTGATGCCAACAACTCTTTGATGTACTTCTCCATGGCTTCTCTCCCAGGACGAGAGAGGTTATAAAGTTGGCTAGTTGGAAGAGAGGCTCCTGGCAGCAGGTTGACAGTACAGTCATATGGGGAGTGAGGTAAAAGGGATCAGCCTTTGTTGAAAACCTGGCCCATCTCATGGTATTCCTTAGAGACAAGAGACAAATCAGGTGAGTTGAGTTCTGGATGTTCAGATTTGTCACAGTCAGGTGGGACAGCAGATTGTAAACAGGCAAATAGAATAGACTCCAAATTTCTACTTGTTTCTCTTTCCGGTTATTGTGAGGATTGTGCTTTTCCAACCTTGGGAAACCAAAGATAACAGGAGTCCAGGGTGCAGAAAAAATGCAGAATTCTAGCGATGATTTCCAGATTTTATGAGATGAACATGCTCTGTTGGTATATTATGGTGATGAGGAGTTCTCCATTAAGATCTGATACAGAGAGCAGAGTGGTTAATGGCTTTGTGGGGATCCCAAGTTGTTGAACCAATCGACTGTCTAACAAGCTTTGTTTAGCTCTGAAGTCAACTAAGGGTTGGAGAGACAGTGAATTCTGATTAACACAAAAAGTGGCTAGCAACAACATGTGGGGAATGGCTTTTAGTTGAGTACCACCCACCAGTACCTCTGCTTCTACTGGCAGGCTTTCCCTTTTGGCTGGACAGGATGAGATAAAATGCCTGGGTTGACCGCAATAGATGCAGACTTTAGCCTCCATTCTTTTCAGCCATTCCTTCAGAGTTAATTTAGTGTAGCCGAGCTGCTTGGCTCCTTTGAACGATCATTCAGAAAGCTTGAAGCACTGGCACTAGAAGCGGACGGCAGAGAGGACTGGGTGGAATGAACCGGAAGGGAACCAGACACAGAGGTGGATGACCAGGATTTGCAGTTCCTCTCCCGAGCTCAGTACCATAAACAATAATCAATCTTTATGGCTAATGAGATTAAATCATTTAAAGTAGCAGGTTCATCTCAGGAAGTTAACTCATCCTTTAACTGATCATTTAATGCATGATACAAAGCTGTACATAATGCCTTGGACCCCCACCCAGTCTCAACTGCCAAAACTCAAAACTCAATAGAAAACTCTGTAACACTTTTGCTGGATGAAGGAACCGTACCCTTCCCAATCAACCAGAAACTGGAGGCCCTGACCCCACCACCACACATTCAAAATCCTGCAGACAGTATAGGCAGGATGGTCATCCACCAGGCGGATTAGCTGGAGGGTACAAAAAGCTGGAACACATGGAATGTAGGGTGGATTTTGATGGAAGCAGGTAGTTTAAGGCGCACAGGAGAAGGATTGATCACCTTTTCGATCTCATAGGTGTGCATGACTTGCATGCTTTCAATCTCCACCATCTTGTTTTTGCATGGTGTCATCTTGTTTTGGTGTCCTTGCTGTTTGTGTTAGAGGTGTCTCCAGCCCACCTGAGAAACAAGACCAGTATGCATGCCTGGTCTAGTCATTCGACTGACTCTCAGGATGGTGTGTGTCTGTTTATGGCTTTGACTTGTGCTCCCATGTCTATCCAAGTGTGATTAGGCATGTGTACACTAAAATGTTTTCAGTTGTAATTATGTTTGGTCTGCAGGGCTTCTGGTTAGGATGTGTCCTTAATGGTACAGTGATGCAGTCCCATCTATCCTGGAAACACAACAGACCCATAAAGAGTTTGTGGTGGATGTGACTAAAGAGAAAGATGTTCAGGCTACTACTCTGTGGCAATGCAATGCAACAGAAATTCAGTGTGGCAATGCATTCTTATCCCAGGACGTCAAATACTGTCATTTTGTCAGATTCTGCTGGTGTCAGATTGATACCCATCTGTGCCTTGACACGAGGCTCAGCAATATTAGACACAGAGAGATGACAGATTCTTGTGAAGAATGATGAAGTCAATATTAGGATGTTTGAGGGGTTGTGGTGGAGTAAATCATAGGTTTGTTAACCAGGAGGTCACAGTTCATGTTTAGCAGCTATATGTTTTGTGCTTTGTTCTCAGTCACTGTCTCCTTTTAACCTGTTTTTTACGTTTGTTTTCTCTCACTGCTTGGTTAGGTTTAAGAAATGATTGTGTATTTGGGTTAAAATGTGTACTTTTAGAAAATTATGCATGTAGAGATTAAAAGATTAAGTGGTACAAGAGAAAAACAGACGGCAATGACTTTGCACCAGCAAAGCCAGTAATGTTGGTACTCTTTTTCAAATTACATACCTGCAGTAATGAAATGAGGTGTGACTGCAAAGAGTGAATGTAATTTTTCCAGAAGAATTCATAGTTCTTTGTGTGCATTTTGGTATATATGAGCATACCTGTGTGAACCCTTCATATGTATGTGTGTGTGTGTATTGGTCTGTCTTGCTGAGCCGTCCTCTCTATCCCCAGGTAAGAGCCATCATTTTCTGTCTCTGCGTGGAGCCGTGAAGAAAAATGCGGCTTTCCTTCGTAAGGCGTGTGCGTCTGTCTGCATGGTCCAGCGCTAGTTAAAGCTTTACTGGATTCTAGACATGCAAGCAGACTGCAACCTCTCTGCTCACCTATACTCCCCACTTTCTGATTCCTCTCTTCCTCTCCTTTTTATCCACTCCCCCTCCAGTGGAGTAAGCATCTTTCTCTGCAGCCTCCAGAGTGGGGAGCAGCTGCCTCTCAACACTGTAAAATAGTTTATTCTCTTTGTCTTCCTCACCCTTTTTCATACACCAACCACTGAATGATAATTAAAAATCAAGGCGATATATATGAATATTCTCTAACAGTGGAGACATGGAATTTTCCCACCAATAACTACCCCTGTTGCTGGCAAAATTGTATGTTATTACATTAAAATCTTTACAGTGTTTCATGGCCCTTAACTTTTAATTAGTTAGGTATAATCAAAAAGTTAAAAACTATAGTACAGGGAATAGGGAGACAAGGAGAGCAATAACATTACTGTGTTGAGATGAAACAACTTTTGTAGCAAAGAATCTGCATCTGCCTGACTTGTCTGAAAAAATAACAAGAGGATGTCATCACAGAAAACAACTGGAGTGATGTTTTCATACCACAAATGACTCATAAAAACACTGTTATTACTATTATTTGTGATGTCAGAGTCCTCTCCTTGGTTTTTCAGATTCCTTTCCCTAAAATCCCCCCTCCTGCATCACTATTAGCCTTGCTAGCTGCGATACTGAAATACAGTGAAGAAATAGCTTTGAAATTTTAACCTTTTCAAAACATCAAATTACAAAAAGCCTGCATGAAGAATTTGTGTTGTGAGTATTAAGACAATGATGCAAAGTAGAATTCAGTGTCTTTTGGGGTTGGTTTGACGTTTTAAATTAAATATATTTTTCATTTTTGTGACTGAAAAAAAAGTCTGTTTTAGTTTGCTGACACAGACACAAAACAAACATGAGACACTGCCATAGAAACTCACATTATTTTGGAGGGTGCTTTTTTTTTCAGAAATAGTGCTCTGAGTTCACGTTTAAGTTCACTGACACATGCCAACACTTTCTGTTCTATCACTCTCCGTCTCCTCTGCCCCTCCTTTCATTTCTCTCCCTTCAACACTCCATGTTCCTTTTCCTTCTTCATCTCCTTCCCTGTCTCTGTGTCTCAGGTCTTTGGGGTTTTACTCTAACAATAGGCATTAAACTAGTTCAGAGCTCCATTGAGGGGAAGGCACTAGGCTGCTTTTATATTTGAAAGGCTTTTAGCCTCAGGAGAGACCAGAGGGCCCTGAGTGCTTTTAACTAAGTAGCATAGCAGCAGGTGGCACGTGTCGAGGTGAAGAAACATACAGCGTGTTCACAGCAGAGGCATTAAAGTTGAGAGAGATCATCGTGATCTCTACAGCACTAAACTCATTCATCACTAACAATATGTCCAAGTACACTAGCCTAATGCACTGTTCACTCACTGTAGCTTACTTTAGCATATTGTGTTAACTTAGGGCTTACAAGCCAGCTCTTGGTATAACCACCCAATACAAAAAAATCCTTTGGCCTACAAAGATACACTCACTGGCTACTTTAATAGGTACACCTGTTCAGCTGCACTTTAACGTAAATATCTAATCAGCCAGTCTCATTGCTTTTAAGCTTGTAGACATGATCAAGACGACCTGCTGAAGTTCAAACTGAGCATCCAACTGGGGAAGAACGGTGATTTAAGTGACTTTGAACGTGGCGTGGTTTTTGGTGCCAGACAGGCTGGTCTGAGTATTTCAGAAACTACTGATCTACTGGGATTTTTCTGCGCAACCATCAGGGTTTACAAAGAATAGTCCAAAAAAGGGAAAATATCCAGTGAGCAGCAGTTCTCTGCGCCAAAATGCACTGTTGATGCCAGAGGTCAGACTGTTTTGGGCTGGTAGGAATAACCACTTATTACAACTGAGGTATGCAGAAGAGCATCTCTGAATGCACAGCACCCTAAACCTTGAAGCAGATGAGCTACAGCAGCAGGGGAGTGCCACTCCTGTCAACTAAGAACAGGAAACTGAGGCTACAATTCACACAAGCTCATCAAAACTGGACAATAGAAGACTGGAAAAATGTTGCCTGGTCTGATGGTCTGAAGAGTCTTGATTTCTGCTGCAACATTTGGATGATAGGGTCAGAATTTGGCATAAACAACATGAAAGCATGGATCAATCCTGTCTTGATTTCAATCCAATAGAGCACTTTTGGGATGTGGTGAAATGGGAGATTTGCATCATGGATGTGCAGCTGACATATCTGCAGCAACTGCGTGATGCTCTCATGCTAATATGGACCAAAACCTCTAAGAAATGTTTCTAGCACCTTCTTGAATCTACGCCATGAAGAATTAAGGCATTTCTGAAGGCAACAGTGGGTGCAACCCAATACTACCACAGTGTAACTAATGAAGTGGCCAGTGAATGCATATCTATATACTTTGGAGTAATTTTCTCAGGATGACTTCTTTAGGTGGATTTCTCAATTTCCAATAGCAAATCTGCATGAAAGACAAATAAAATGCAGGAATAACTGGACTTTTGTGGAAAAAATGAACCTCCTAAACCTTCCAAGAATCTATTATTAATTTAAAAAGATAATCCCAGTCAGGATTATCATTATTATTAAAAAAAAAACAAAAAAAACATTTTGTTTATTTGTTTTTTGTTTTTGTTTATTTTATTTTATTTTTTTTGGGGGGGGGGTGTTAAGTGCTGATCATATTATTTAGTTTCATTATTTGGTTTCATGCCATAAGATAATTTGTACCACTAAGTTTTATTGTGGATATCTTATTTTAACACAAGAGGCATTGATATTCATATGTAGTACCTGACTCTGGTGCCCAGAGGGTGTTACAATAAGTGTTTGAGGTGACAGTAAGGGGAACGCAGCTCATTCCCGCCAGCAGGCAAAGACTGACAGAAGCAATAAAAACCAATGTATCACTTCATATCAATCTCTCCAGCAGCCATCCCCACATTCTTTTCTCTCTGTCTCTCCCGCTAACCATACCTCCCTCAATGCTTCCATTACTTTCACCCCCAATCCTGCCTTTCTATTTTCCTTCATTTTTTTCTTCTTTCCCATCCTTACCTGCCAATTTATATTACTCCTGCCTAAGGACAAAGTGCCACATTTGCACTCTACTTGTGATTTTTATTAACAAAGAAAGAGATTTCTACCTGTTTACACATCTGCAAAAATATCACTGGGGCAAGGAGTAAAACTCTACTTTTTTTTATAACCTTGGCTGCTTTTAAGCTCCAACATCCCCCCCCCCCCCCCACACACACACACACTGTCTGTAGACCACAT
>VUQS01028987.1:30955-52241 GCA_015108495.1 Heterochromis multidens | reverse complement strand
TGTTCAACCCCAACCCCCCCCCCCCCCCCACACACACACACACACTGTCTGTAGACCACATACAGACATCATGTTTTATTTTTTTCTTTGAGTCTCTGTGGGCCTTGAAATCACAAATGGGTTTTGTCAAGTTTTAATCCACTCAGAGTAAAGCAATCCCTCAGCTTGGAAATTGAAATCCTTCCAAATAGCTCCAATGTTGAATACCTAAAAGTTAAAATCTAACACAGAAACTAAGGATAAGGGAGATGTTGACTAATCTCAGAGTATTGTGGTCATGTCAACAAGCATGCTAATGCTTCAGCCTAGTTTAATTCACCACAGAAGCAATTGGCAAAATTAGAATTAGTCAACTTTTTCCTGAAGTGTTGTGTCTGTGCTATCTTTTTTATCTTTAGGCATTCAACCGTGGCATTATACTACTTTGGTTTAGCACCACAAACTAACAAGGTTGCAAGGTTTTAGTCTCAAGATCCCTAACTGGCAACTTAGTGTGTAATTAGTGTGGGCAATCAGTGCAAAATTTGGGAATGATTTTATTGACTCGAGGGTATGTGTGTAACAATGTGCCTTAATTAGTGGGATTGGATAATGCTGACTTTTTAATTCCTATATGTCAACAGTGGTTTTAATTAGCTTGTATGCTGGTGCAAGATAACTCAGATAAAGATCAAATGTTTAACACTGACCCAGTGTCCAGTGCTCCTTAGTACCTGAACACTGGTTGCACTTTGCAGCTTTCAAGTCTGTTGTCTTGCACTTTTAAAGTCTGCAGTGTTTTGACTTGCATAATTATGATGTCCGACCCATTTCTCTTTCTTGTTAATTCATCTCTCTTTTCCCTTCTCTTTCTGTTTCTCTCTACATCTGTCAACTTTTTTTTCTTTCTCTGCTGCTGCACAACTCTGTCTCTCAGTGAGCATGCCAGCCAGCGAGAATGAATCAGTCAACACAGACAATGCCCCCGGGGGAGACGTAGAGGGTGAGACCTGCTGTACCCGGCTAGCGTAAGTACCTCACCATCTCTCACAGACACACCTTTTCTCTTCCCTCTTTTCCTCAGCTTTCTTAGTCACCTTCTCCATCCTGCAGTATTGTGCATGGTAGAATTGACTCAGATTGCTTTTATACTTTACTGATCTCACAAGTGTGTTAGACTACAGCAGCACAAAGCTGTCAATATACTTCACATGGATAAAGTTCTAATAGGGTAAAATTGGATGGATCTGAGGAAAACTAATCAGAGCTACTGCTCCTGGAAGTGTTTTTTCTCACTAGTATATTGGTACTGCTGTAGCAACTGCCCGTGTTTCACTTTCTTTGAGCATACTGCAGCTAAAAAAGCAAGGGAGTAAGAACTAGTTGCTAGATCACATTTCCGGCTGAAAAATTATTTTAATTTTGTTTTAGGGTTGTTTTTCTCATATCAGTGTTATAAATGTGCTATTACTGTCAGGGGAGTTATTTGCAAACTAGAGGTTTATGATTAGGACACAGTTTTTAATTTTATCTAGTTGGGTTGTGAGTGCTTGTCTTGCAGTTCCTTACTAAAGTCAGCACATGAACACATCAACTGCTGCACGTGGTACAAACAACCCAATCATTGCTTGGGAGCTAATGAAATTTTGAAAAGCAAGACATATCTATCTTATGTAAATCTTAACTACATCTAATAGTATTCCGTCTTTATTTTTTCTTTCATCTCTCTCCCTGTTTCCCTTCTCTCTCTCTCCCCCTTTTCTGTGTTAGCTGTTGAAGTGCTTTCTTCCGCCCCTGTGGGAGCTCACAAACAGCTGACTCACTCATTCCCGCTCTCCCTTCTGCTTTCATTTTTTACATTATTCAAACAAATGTGTTGCTTTCTTTCTTAGACACAAGACAGCACAGGAGCCGTGACCCCAGTGGACTCATTTCTGTACACACAAGCAAACACACCTACATACAAAACTGTTCCTCACGAGCAGAAAAGAATAATACAGAAAGTTCAATTTCAAATTCAAACTGATTCAAAAACATTCGCAGGAACAATAAGGGTAGTAGACACACATGGATGGCACACTGTTGTTTATCTGTACTCTCACTGTCCATCTGTTATTTTGTGTTTGTTATGTGGTATGTGTTTATTTGTACTCTGTTAGACTAAAGAAAAAAAACAAAAACAAAGGTTATGTCATATCTGAAGCTTTAGCTGGAACCAGAAGCCGAACATGTAATCATGGAATACCAAATAAATAACTAACCATAATTTTGTTACATACAAATTAGAAATTTTGTATTACTTTACACTGTATTACTTTTTTGTTTCTTATTAATTATTAGTAATTTTCTTTTCCAAAAGTCAAGCCAAAACACTTCTTCCATTTAGTATCCTATAATAAAAGAAAGTAAAGCAAATCCTGATGTTTGAGGACTTGGAAGTGGGGTTTTACTCAAATTAGTAATTATTTGAGTATTAGTTGTGTTGCAGATATGCCCCACTTTAGCTCTTACTAACCTGTGATGACATGCAGTTCTAGATTAACTATTATATTATAATAATTAGATGGTATTATTATTGGCTACATAACAATTTAGAAGGTGGAGTTTCTCCAAGTGCTCACGTTGCCACTGAATGTAATAAATACATTCTCATCCAAGGCAGTACTTTTTTCCATGCGTTTTGCTGTTATTCACATACACGTGGCTCGACACACGACTTACACGGCTATTTTGGTTGCTGAGCTATACATTATATTGACAAAAGTACTGGGTCACCTACACATTACAACTACAAGAGCTGCTCGGCCAGGGAAATCCATGCCATGAAGCTCCAAGTGCACAGTTTTTATACTGATGTTAATGCCAGAGGGGGTTTGGAATGCTGCAGTTATTGAGTCAACAGAGCGTTGGTATCTTTTACACACTTTTACCTCGCTCTGTAACTTTACGTGGTCTCGCAGTTTGTGGCTAAGTTGCTGTTGTTCCTAAATGCTTCCACTTTGCAATAATACCACTTAGAGTTGATTGTGGAATATCTAGGACAGAAGAAATTTCACAAACTGACTTGTTGCAACAGTGGCATCCTACTACAGTATCACACTTGAATTTAGTGAGCTCTTTAGAACGACCCATTCCTAAAAAAATGTTTGTAAAGGCAGACTGCATGACTAGGTGCTTTTAATTCAGAGATTAAGAGGTGTGGCCCAATACTTTTGTCCATATAGTGTAAGTGGCAGTGGCTAAAGTCTCAGATTTATCAGCCAGAAGGCCATCATTTAAATATTTTTTGGACTTTCGCCTGCTGATTTGGTTTCTTTTTCACTCACTTTTTAGTGATTTTAATCATGGGTTATGTATTTTAAACCTTTTTTAGGTTCAGGAAAAGTTTATAGATTGAGGTAAAATACACCATTTCACAACAGCAAATCTGCACTTCTCCCACTCCAGCAGTTTTAACCAAACGACATTAGCTGACATGTCGAGGATTAGAAGTGGCTGAATATTTAGCAAAGAAATAAATAATATGAAAATAAGTATAAATAATATAAAAATCAATTACCAATTGCTTCTAATTATTACCTTGCCAGGAGTAGAAATACAATCCCTTATTCTTTCTCTGTGAGATTTCAGCAAATTTGGCCTGGAACATTTCTCCCGGTATTCTGGAGGAAAGACTTACATCGGCATTGAGTTGTTCCTCGCACTACACGCTACTTCCTCTACTTCAGCAGTAATCAAGACGGACACATGAAGACAAGAGATGTGTGTCCTGTCAGCTCCCATATCCAGCCAGTCAGTCATTTTAGCCTTTTGTTCAGTCAGTCAGTGAGACATTTCATTGCTTCAGTCAGTGAGCTGGTCTGTTAATTCATCTACTTTTACCAACATCAGAACAGTCAGTCAAAACAACTCCAATTAAAGTTTCATTTGGACCTTAAATTTTCATATCACTTTTTTTTGTTTGTTTGTTTGGATATAGTCAAACTAATCTTGGTTATTCAGCTTCCCTGCAGATTTGTGATATTAAATTAAATATTTAAGTCATAAATTTAGCCAAATTTATGTCTTATTTTGTAGATTCAAATTTTTATCCATGGGAACTTCTCTTCTCTTCTCTTCTCTTCTCTTCTCTTCTCTTCTCTTCTCTTCTCTTCTCTCAAAATGTCTTCCATAATCTCTTGTCCTCAGTTATCTATGTTGTACTTTTTCCTGTTACAGTGGTGAACAATCAACAGACATTTTGTTATATTAATAAATGATGTTTCTTTTTCACACCAGGATTGATTGAAGGAAATTCAAACTCACACTTTGCTTTCTTTTGACTGGATGCCACTGTATATGTGTTTGGGGGTGATTTGTTCAAGAGAAAAGCAGATGATAACGGCAAAGTGCATTTTGTTATATTGTACCCAAAATCTGTTCCCAGTGGGTGCATAAAAATGGACAGCCCATTTTTTTTTTAAGCCAACATGTTCTTTGATCATCCTGTGGAGAGAATCAATAGTTTCTATGGTTGTGTATTAATAAATGTTTGAGACACAGGTTGATCAAGAAACATATTTGCCAAGACATTTGTGACAATAAGGGAAGCTATTCCCCCTTTATGCCTCTCAAATCACCTCTTTCATGTGTATCTGTCTATATGTGTGTTATGTGTGTATGTATAATCCATTCTGTTTTCTGTGTTCCAGAATTAGGATCTCCAAATCCAAGTTCAGGTTAGTACATGTTGTTTACCATAGTCTCTTAATTCACCTGCTCTAATGTCTCTAATGCTGTGGTATTTAAATGGTCATTGTATGTGTGTTTGTGGGTGTGTGTGTGTGTGTCTGTGTGTGGAGAGGTGTTTGTGTACACGTGTGCACAAAAAAACAGGCAAACTATCATAGCTTGCTCTCTGAAGAAATTGTGGCAAATATGCTGGTTCTTTTTCTTGCAGAGTTTGATGAGAAGATCGGTACCATGTTTATGTTTGTGCAGTAAAGTTAATTTATCGTAACAATTAGCCAAGCTTAGCGTAATAGTTCTCAGACTGCAGAGCAGCGGACAGGGGAAAATTGTGGAGTGAATGAGTTGAATCAATATGGAAGATAAACAGACAAGAGTTTGCTGATATTGTAATGTTTAATTAGAAAATTCTTTTTTTTCTTGGCTTCTAAAGTGAGGTATGTCAGATAAAGTTTAACGTAAAGGGGGCTTAACATGAAGACTGTAAAGAGCTAACCTGGTTCTGTCCAAATGTGTAATATCCAGCCAACCAACACATTTAAAGCTAATTAGAAAGTTATATGCTAGTAAACATGTTAGGTTCACCACTTACAGACAGTGAACTTACCAGTGCCTTCAAACACAAGCACAACAAAAAATCACCAGGACCCGATGCCTTCCCTGCTGAGTTGTACAAGCATTTCTAGAACATGCTCAAATCACTCTTTTTATGTGTCATTACAGAAATAAAACAGGCATCACAGCTTCCGCATAATCTTAATATTGTCTCAATTTCACTTCTATGGAAACGAAATAAAGACCCCACACTCACATCCAGTTATCATCCCCTCTCACTTTGGAGAATCAGTCATTAATTGGATTCAAATTCTAGGTACCACACCAGTAGCCACTGTCACTACAAATAGAATAACCTCACAAAACTTCACACTACACAGGCAGGAACTAGGCAAGATGCCCACTCTCACATTAGTCTTCTCTATTTTTATTGAGCTACTCACAGTGACTATCCATTAAAATAAAAATATCAGATGAAATCCAAAAACTACCAGTGACCACAAGATTAGTCTTTATGCAGATGACATTTCACTTTACATACAAAAACCATATTCATCGCTACTTGAAGCAGTCTGGTTCATTGAGCAATTCTCAAAAACTTCCAACTATTCCATAAACTGGACCAAATCATCCATTCTTCCACTGAATTCCCAGAGCTGGGATGGGACAGTCGATCAACTACCTCTGTGCACAGGACATATAACTTACAGAGGCATTAATATTTCCAACAGGCTATCAAAACTTTTTACTCTAAACTTTGCCTCCTTTACTTCATCGCTGAATGTATCAACCTATGTCCATCACAGGAAACTCTCAAGAATTAATTTTTTATTTTCAGTGATTTCAATTCAACGAACATCAACCTGGTTCAAATCCGTACCCACTATTATCTCCAAATTTTACTGAAAAAATAAGACACCTAGAATTAAATTAGCCACTCTACAGAAACACAAAGATAGAGAAGGACTTAAAGCACCAAATTTCTTTGACTGCTACTTAACAAATCAGCTACAGTATATTGTTGAATGGGTTGACCATAAACATCTAAACAGTCAAACAGAAATAGAACAATCATTCTGCAAAGAAATCAAAATTTTAGACTTACCCTTTCTTAGTCAATTAAAAATCACCCTTGCTTTAAAGCACCAACAGTAGCAGCCACTCTGACAGCTTGGTGGAAATTACACATCATCATCAAATCCACTAGTGTGCCATCAGAGAACACCCCCATCTGGAAAAATCCTGACTTTGTCTTCTTCTACACTTAAGCTCCTGGCTATCAAAAGGAATTACCCATCTTAAACATCTTATTCAAAATAATACTCTGACTTAACCCTGAAATGTGGCATAGATAACAATCACTTCTTTATTTACAAATAAAGTCATCCAAATCAAGAGGGAAAAAACTGCAATTAAAAATATATAAAATAATAAACAGATTTGATATTATTACACAACAAAACCATAGAAGATTTATTAAACATCCCCAGTACCAACTTCTGGACAAGATGTTTAAGATGGGACTAGTTCATTCAGATATTTGTTATTTGTTGCACTGAAAACACACCAGACACTTATCTCCATGCTCTTTGGCACTGCATACCCATTCAAAACTTGTGGAAATAAATTATTACACTCTCCTCCTTGCTCAACTACCCCATCCCACTACCGGCATCTCTTTGCCTGCTAAGAGACATCTCACAAGTCAGTATAAATGAAAAACTTCTTATAGCTTGCTTATAGCTTTAACTAGTCCTAAGAAAACCATCCTCATGAACTGAAAAACAAGAAAATGGAACAATTTACTTTTATTGGAAAACCTGTGTACAACTACTGTAACATCACCAATCACTATTCTTTTCTATATTTTGTGTATATCTTTTTGCCTCTGCCTTACTGTTTCCTTTTCTTGTGTTTACTAAATGTTTTTTTCCCCTCTCTCTCTCTGCCTTTCTTGTATTGCCTTATGATTATTATTCTCATTACTCCCACCTGGTTATCACAGTCATTGCTATCATTGTTATCATTATTACTGTTATACTATAGTACATACAAACACTGTTGTTATATTCACACATACATATCTAACACGGTACATGGACCTATCCATTTCCACTCCCAATCTTCCTAATTCTCACTTTTATAACATTTCTGTTCAGATTCCTTTTAACACCTCCATTATTATATATTATAATCAAACAGGATCATTTAAGTAGTACTTTGTTTAGCCTGGGGCCAACCAGAGGGGCAGTGGAGAGTTATAATACAATTTTCTGTGGTGGGCAGGGTCATTGGTTTAGCAATGTCCTGACCCTTATTTAAAAATACACAATCTGTCCTCCACCCCATTATAAACTAGCTCCTTCCTCAGGGTCTGGGACCACTCTTAAAAGGGGATCAAACCCACTGGACCAGCCTCCTCCTCTTTAGGTCTGGAGGCGACTCGAAAAGGGGCCAAAATCAGGCAATACTTATGAAAACATCGGTGCACAAATGTGCTGCCAGGTAGAGACACAAATCCCTTTGAAGTCAGGAAGGGCATCTGGTGTAAAAAATCTGCCAAATCAAACATGCGGAGCAGCCGAAAGTAGCTTTAATAGCAAGAGAACAAATGGCTGTTTCACCACTTTTAGAAGTTGACCATAATGTCAAAGCACTCCTCATTTTAAAAACAATAAAGAAAAATATTGTAAACATTTGTGTTTTATAATTTTATAATTGTATATTTCAGACTATAATCTCTGAAACAAAATAAAAGTTAAGTGTTTGAAAATCACACAAGATGTTTCTTGAATTGGAATCAGAGTCAAAATTAAAAAAAACAGCACATCTTCTAGTGTAATGATGCATGCCTACCTGTGTTGTGTTGTGAGTTGTGTCTCTTGTAAAATTCAGTGTGAGCATCATGGCAGAAGCCTCTGTGTGCCATAACTGACTATAAAGAGCACTCGCGCACGTTTAAACAGAAGACTGATGCAACACATAGGCAGAGAGAGAAGATTCTCTGGTGAGCTGTGTTGATCTGTTTGAATTAGAGGATTGACACTTACATGAAAAATCCTCTTGCATGTCTGCTGTGGTTGACAAATGGGTCGAGTACACATAATGCAAAGACACCCACATACATACAAGTGCGGTACAGTGTTTACCTCTGACGTAAGAGAATGCTTTTTGGATGGCCAGTGTTTTCATCCTCTTGTTTAAACCAAAAAAACAAATAGGCCGGCAAGATCACAAGTTGCTCTCTATCAGTGGTTTTGATGTCACTTACCCAGAACAGGACAATTATGAAATTACAGTTGTCACATCATTGGTACATGAGCGTGAAACAATGGTATGACGATTTGAGTGGAGCTTTGCACACAGATGTGACTGCAAAGTTTAAAGCTGGCAATTATCAGAAACAATGACTTTAATTTCCAACAGCAGAGAGCAATCAAGGTGCAAAAGCCCAGAGCACAGCATAGACCAAGATATTAAAATCCCTAAAGCTAAAAAATGTTTGTCACGCTAAAATGAGCCACTTCTCTTTTTAGAGCATTATTTTCCTTTTTGTTGTGAATCACAACACAACATATTTCACTTTAAATTTGCCCCTTCAATCATTTTGGGAGAACAAGTGTTCTTTTTCTTTCTCAAATGGTGCATATCTCATTCTGCAGCAAAGCTCTTTGTACTGGTTTCTCCTTTCTGTGAAACACCTTTGAGAATCTGTCTCGACCACAGACCGAGGCGTGATGTCATCACTATTTTGTAGAAAACCTAATTGACTCTTTCTTGTTTTTCTTGCACTTCCTCTGTTTATTTTTCACCATTTACTCGGTACTTTTGATTCTTCTTTGTTTTTCTTATTGCTTGTGGGTCCTTTTCTCTTTCTTCGTCTCTTTTTTTTCAACCATTCTCTGTCCTGCCTTCCTACCTCTCTTTTCTCTCTCGTCTTTCCTCACCATTTAATCTCTACTTTTTCCTTCTTAGCCGCTACTCTCGGAGGTGGAACAGGCTGTGTAGAAGGAAGTGCCGGGCAGCAGTCAAATCACAAGTTTTCTATTGGCTGGTCATCTTCCTGGTTTTCCTCAACACTCTGACCATTGCCTCTGAACATCACCAGCAGCCTCAGTGGCTAACTGATGTACAAGGTACATTGCTCAACCCACACACATGCACACAAAACAGTAATATGTCTGATCTGGGCTTAATTATTGACCTCTATGCAATTACTTTCTCTGGCATTATATTTTCATCCCACACTTATTTTACTACCCCCTCCCCAGACATAGCCAATAAGGTTTTGCTAGCACTCTTCACTGGTGAGATGCTGTTGAAGATGTACAGTCTGGGCCTACAGGTAGGAGAATGTATCAGTGTTTTGTGTCAAAATTGACTACATTCTACTCTGTTTTCTACCTTTTAACTTCTGCACTTTGCTCCTCGCAGGCCTACTTTGTTTCACTCTTCAATCGGTTCGACAGCTTCGTAGTATGCGGAGGGATTCTTGAAACTATTCTGGTGGAAACAAAAATCATGTCTCCTCTTGGCATCTCTGTGTTACGTTGCGTACGCTTACTCCGAATCTTCAAAATAACCAGGTGGGTATAGATCTTACAGCATTCTAAGCATTTAATAAACACAAATTATTCCTTCTGTCCTCCAATAGGCAAGATACACACACACATCTGAAGTTACCTAATGCAATATTGGACATAAAAAAACACCAGTAACTTTAGCAGTGGAGGCTTAATGTTGCATTTAGCAGAGAGGAAACAGAGGATGAAGTATTAACAGGTTACAATAAGTCTGTGATGCATTTACCGAAAAAACAAAATGACTTGGATTTCTACGAAATTAATAATTATGCTAAGCTATCTCAATATTGTATAATAAACATGGTATTTAAAAATGTCTGACCTGCATGATCATTATCGTGATTTTGTTTCACAGTAATCATGTGGTGAGAATTTCACAGCATGACAAGTCTAGTTTACATACACTCATCGACCACTTCATTAGGTACACCTTGCTTGTAATGGGCTGAACCCTGTTTTCCCTTCAGAATTGCTGTAATTTTTCATGACACAGATTCAACAAGGTGCTGGAAACATTCCTCAGAGATTTTGGTCCATATTGACATGATAGCTACACATCCATGATGCAAATCTCCCGTTTCACCACATCCCAAAGGTGTTCTACTGCATTGAGATCTGGTGACTGTGGAGGCCATTTGAGTACAATGAACTCGTTGTCATTTTCAGGAAACCAGTGTGAGATGATTTGAGCTTTGTTACATGGTGCATTATCCTGTTGGAAGGAGTCATCAAAAGATGGGTACATTGTGGTCATAAAGGGATGGACATGGTCAGCAACAATACTCAGGAAGTGGATTGAAATCAAGGCAGGATGGATCTATTCTTTCATGTTGTTTATGCCAAATTCTGACCCTACCGAATGTTGCAGTACAAATTAAATCATCATCAGACCAGGCTTTTGTTTGTTTTCCAATCTTATCTCGTCCAATTTTGGTGAGCCCATGTGAACTGTGGCCTCAGTTTCCTGTTCTTAGCAGACAGGAGTGGTACCCGGTGTGGTCTTCTGCTGCTGTAGCTCATCTGCTTCAAGGTTCAACATGTTGTGCATTCAGAGATGCTCTTCTGCAAACCTTGGTTGTAACAAGTGGTTATCTGTGTTACTGTTGCCTTCCTGTCGGCTTGAAGCAGTCTGGCCATTCTCCTCTGACCTCTGGCATCAAGGCATTTTCACCACTCACTGGATATTTTCTCTTTTTCAGACCATTTTCTGTAAACCCTAGAGATGGTTGTGTGGGAAAATCCCAGTAGATCAGCAGTTTCTGAAATGCTCAGACCAAGGAGTCAGATACCAACACCCATGCCAAGTTCAAAGTCACTTAACTCACCTTTCTTTCCCATTCTGATGCTCGGTTTGGACTTCAACAGGTCATCTTGACCATGTCTACATGCCTAAATGTATTGAGTTGCTGCCATGTGGTTGGCTGATTTGGTAACTGCATCATCAGTTGAACAAGTGTACCTAATAAAGTGTCCAGTCATTGCATATTGCCTTTGTAGACTTGTCAAGGTCTGTGCAGCATACAGGTGAGGACCCAAATACAGGATGCCAGAAACAGAACTAAATAATCAAAGGAAAACCCTTTAATTAAGGTTGTAAACAAGAGTACAAATTAATAAGGTCTAAGAAGTAAAATAATAATAATAATCAGCAAAAACAACATGCAAGGAATGCACAAGGCTACATACAGAGAACAAACACTATGAAAGACTAAGAGAAAGACAGGACTATTTATACACAGAGGGCTGATAAGCAAATGACCAGCAGGAGAGGAACAAGACCACACACAGATGAAGACGATCATGAAAATCTGGAGGACAAAGACATAAAACAGAAGGATGAGACAGAGGAAAAAACAATTAGGGAAACACTGAGGGAACTAAACATATGAAGAATAGCAAATTCAAAAGCAAAACTAAACCTAGATAAATAAGAAGAATTCACACCTACAGCTAGAACTATAAATCATAAATCCAGGACAGCAAAACATAAACTTCTTAACGGGAAAATCCGGTAGTTAGGCTGAAAACAAAGACTCAATAATATGACAAAGAATCAGACTCCCTGCTAGTCACTACTAAATTATAAAGGAATCAAAATAGAAATCCAACACTCAACCTACCAAATATAAATCAAAACTTCAAACACAAAAATGATCAAATTTGAAGAGAAGCAAAAAACTATGTTTGCAAAGAATTCAACCCCCCCAAAAAACAACAAAAACCCTAGGACCATGACAAGACTTTACAATCTCAACTAGATTTCTCTTCCTTTAGATATTGGAACTCCTTGTCCAACCT
Source organism: Heterochromis multidens (assembly GCA_015108495.1). Lineage (NCBI taxonomy): Eukaryota > Metazoa > Chordata > Actinopteri > Cichliformes > Cichlidae > Heterochromis > Heterochromis multidens. The sequence goes on along the minus strand of VUQS01028987.1, from coordinate 40,098 downwards.
GGTGGCATCCCTGCTGAACTCTGTTCGCTCCATCGCTTCCCTGCTGCTCCTGCTCTTCCTCTTCATCATCATCTTCTCCCTGTTGGGCATGCAGCTGTTTGGGGGAAAATTCAACTTTGATGAGACCCGACGAAGCACCTTTGACAACTTCCCCCAGTCTCTGCTCACTGTGTTTCAGGTAATGATGCTCCACTTTTTCTAGTCGAGTGTGTCCAGCTTCCATTCTCAGCTTAAATTAAAATGTTTGACCTTGAATGATACAAATCATTCATAAAGTTTACATTTCTAATGTTACTTAAAGCATTAATAAAGTTACTTAAATAAGTATGAGTCTTAGAATGAAATTAAATTTAATCTGTCACTGTCACGAGGGTGAGACTTCTTTTTATAAGATTTTTATTCATGCAGAGGAGCTTTAATCCATTTTTTCTGCCTCTGCAGATCCTAACAGGAGAGGACTGGAACTCTGTTATGTATGATGGTATCATGGCGTATGGTGGTCCAGCTTTTCCTGGCATGCTAGTTTGCATCTACTTCATCATCCTCTTCATCTGTGGAAACTGTATCCTACCACAGCAGGAGGTCTCCATTGTCACAAAGTTCTTGCTCACAGGGAATATTTGATTCCATTATATTGTCAAGTGCCTTTAGATGTTGGCACTATGTAAATACAAATGCATTTAATAGCTACGCCAGCAGCCCAGGTCATGTCGATCTGATGCTCATATTTGGTGTGTAGACTTGCAAAATAAAATATGATGAGTCAGATTCAGTGACTGACAGTCAAATTTGTTTTCTGACTATCGTAAATCCTGTCATCAAAGGGATACTGGTGTTGCTGATTGTGATTTGAATTACTGATATCTGATATCTAACCCCTTGTTAAGATGCAGTTGCAGGAGAAAAGAACGTGTTTTGCATGCAGATACTTTCCCTAAAGCTAAAAGGTCTTAGTGCAGGCCACAGAGCCCCCATGCTTGAGCAGTTAAGAATGTGTGTTTTTCAGATAATGAGATGTTATATTTAAATTGTTATTGTTTATTAACTTTGCCTGTTGTGATGGTTTAAATTCACAGCTAGTGTGATATTAGCCATTGGTTTTGGACTCCACATTTAGGAGTCTCAGTGTTAGCATTTTTGAAACCAGCCAGAAGTGGCATATTGGATAAAATATTGGATAAAATGGTGGGGTGCTAAGTTATCAGCTATAGCTAGCGACCACATTAGCAAGCTGCATTCATAAGGTACATTGGTGCAAATAGATGAATTATAAAAATATTTTTTAAAAAGTATGCATCATAGAGACCAAAACCGTTTTTGGGACCAGGCTATGAACATGCTTTTGAATGCTGTTTATTTGACCATTTTAACTTGGTAGTCTATGGATATTAACTTGCTTTTTGAGCCAAGCCTCAAGTGGTCATTCCTTTTGTAGCCCCAGGGGTTGCCACTTGTTTACAGCCAGCTTCGTTTATGATCTGATGGGTCAGCAACATCCTTAACATCACCCCTCTGAACAGATATCCTGCTGAATGTCTTCTTGGCCATCGCTGTAGACAATCTGGCAGACGCAGAAAGCCTGACATCTGCCCAGAAAGAGGAAGAGGAGGAGAAGGAGAGGAAAAAACTGGCCAGGTAAAGCAGAAAGCTGAATGGAGGTAGTCAGACAAAAAACTGTAAAGGGATAGAGGGAGATGTTGAGACTTGGCCAATCCAAACAGCACCCAGGGAGAACTTTAGCTTGCAGAGTCTTGGATAGCCAGTTATTCCTCAGGGTAAATAAGGATGCTGACACTAGAACCTTGAATTAAACCTCTAAAACTGCTTTTTCACAATTAGAATACAAACATATTACTTTGCTTTTCTCTACACTCATCATTTTTTTTTTCAGTGTCTCAATGCAAAGGTTATTTGCCAGCAGAGATCAAAGTTTTTATTGCAGCTGAAGAAGAAAGTGTTTCTTAGCACAAATCATAAAAATGTCTTCTGCTTGGTCGCAACCTGCCAATCCCTCCTTCTCTAGGCTCGGCAGTCCAGAGAAGCGTCATGACAATGAGAAGCCGCCTCTGGAGGAAGAGAAGAAGGAGAAGATAGAGCTGAAGTCCATTACTTCTGATGGAGAGACCAACACTGCTACAAAGGTACACAGAAACACACAAAGACTTCAGTAAGAGCACCAGTAAGAATGTTTGTATGTTCAAAGGAGTGAGATGATGAAAAAATGTCATACTTTCCTTTGCAGATTAACATGGATGACTGCTGTGGAGATGAGAGCGAAGAGAAGAACCCGTATCCTGCCAATGATTATATAGGTAATCACAGCACAGCCACAAATATTGTGTGTGCACTATAGATATATGGTAATGCTGTTTATAGGGCTCACTGAGAACTTTGTCTTTGTTATTACAAAAAATGTTAGTATTACTAACATTGCACACTTTTCCACCTTTTTTAATCATTTTCCTTCTTTCCCTCTTCTTTATCTTACTCTCCTCTTTCCTGTTTTCTCTCTTCTTCCTCCTCCCCATCAGGAGATGATGATGATGATGAGCCAGAGATGCCTGTGGGCCCGAGGCCACGGCCCCTCTCTGACATTCAGCTGAAGGAGAAGGCTGTCCCCATGCCTGAGGCCCGTGCTTTCTTTATCTTCAGCCACACTAACAAGTAAGTAGACACTGTAATTTTGCCTCTCATTTTTATCTTCCATCTTCCTCTCTAGCTTCATTTTCTCCCCCCAATATTTCAGTCACTTCTGCTGTATTCATTTTGGCATCCTTTTCCTCCTAAGAGACTAAATTCTCTCTTTTTTGCACTTTGTTTTGTAGGTTCAGGGTTCTGTGCCATAAGGTCGTCAACCACAACATCTTCACCAACCTCATCCTCTTCTTCATCCTGCTCAGCAGCATTAGTCTGGCAGCAGAAGACCCAGTCAAAAATGACTCCTTTAGAAATAAGGTAACACACACAATTGGTTAATGGACTGGTACAAGTGATATAGCACCTGCCTACTTAATTTGAGCCCTAAGTACTTTCACATTCATACGGTGCTTTTATCTATACCTAAGCATTTTTATCTAACATTCACACACACTCTTACACTCCAATGAATGCATCAGGGGCAAATCAGGGTTCAGTATCTTGCCCAACAATACTTTGATATGTGGACAGGAGGAGCCTGGGATCAGTCCACCGACCTTCCGATTGATGGACGACCCACTCTTCCACCTAAGCCACAGCTGCCTGTAAACAACTAAAAAAAGACATATATTACAGTATAAATACAGTAAATATAGACATACAAAGCCTGATGTACAGTAAGGCACAGTAGCCATAATTAGATGCCCACACACACTCTCATTCTGACCTAAATGGATTATAGCTATAGAGGAACCAAAGCTTATTGTGAGTGACCCGTTACACTTAATGAGATTTCGTCTCGAGTACTGTAACTGTTATTAACTTCATGTTAAGAAGATATGAAACGCCTCTTAAGCTTTGCTCTGTCTTTTTAACTGTTTTTTATTAGCCGAAAAGATAAATGAGTAGTTACTGTATCATTTTGTACACTTACGAAAGTATATTTATGAGGGTGTCTTTTGTGCTAAATATCAACATTTAACCAAAACCTGAATTTATTTACAGTTTTAGTGTTTGCACAGTCTGTTTTTGCAATGTATAGGAAGTTCTGTCTGTTAATTTTCATGCAGCAGCAGAGACTTCATATTCGGCCTCATGGCGAGCTCTGAAACCCCAAACATTTTCTGTTTCTTTGCAGTATATGAAGGATATATCTGCAGTTGTACTTGCCGTGTGACATCAGCCTATTGTTCGTAAATTAATGTAGTGTTTATGGCTGTAATGGAGCTGTAGTCTAATGTAAACACCATGTGTGCTGTATCTGTTTTTGTACACTTTCTTTGCTCAGTCAGCCAGACATATTCCTTGGAGGCCAATAAAGATCTGTTTTATTATATTTTCCCTGGCTTTGCTATAAGATGCTGCATATTAGCCTAAACCAATTAACCTTAGTCTGGAACGGTAATGAAATAAAACAACCTGTTTTTCAGATTCAAGTCTGTTTTAGTTCATTTGGACCTAAACACTATTATTATTTCAGTATGTTGTGAGTATGAGTCATCCAGGGTTACGCTACAGTTGACCATAAGTCCAGCTTCCTCCCAAAAAGCAGCACACATTCTTCAGTTTCTCTTTTTACTTCTGCTGTTCAAACAGCTCCATGAAAGTTTAGATCTTGAAGAGTTGTATTTCTACTAATGGAGCCCAAAAAGACTGTATATAGGAGATGGACATAGCCTCTGTGGTGTCAGCCATTGGTTTATAGACTGATGTTCTGAAGCCTCTAGGTGAGCATTTTGACATCTTTTTTTTATTTTTGAAACATATACTTCTATATAATGGGACAACCACAGAGGTCGCCATCTTTTCACACCCAGAGGCTACAGCCATCTTTTATGTACAGTCTATGCCCCTTAAAAATGTGCCAAGAATGCCTTCTAAAAGCGTTATGAGTGTTTCTGAATTCATTCAGCTTTGCTTTGTAAAATGTTAAACATTCTTGGTTCAGTCAGAATTTTGTCATGGCAAAAAAAACTGTGTAACACCTTTGGTCTCTGTTCATGCAAGAAAAAGGCGATGATAATTTAAATCATACGACTGTGTCATGTAGACAAGTCCAATTTAAATACAATGTTGCTTTTTCAGATCCTGGGCTATGCAGATCATGTCTTTACTGGACTCTTCACCATCGAGATCATTCTTAAGGTAGTATTTAATGTTTATGATGTACACTACAGTATGAATTCACTGTATTTTGTTTTTACACAAAGTGACATTTGGCTATGCTGCTGTCAAATAATAGCTGGTCATTAAAAGCTGGTTGATGTTCTTGGCAAGAATGATTTACTAGATATAGATATATAGAGAGACACATATGGTAATATAATTTAACCCTGTTTCTAGCAAGCTAGCATGGGCTCTGGTTTAAATCAGTGAACCAAAAAAAACTACTCAGCAGTTAAACATTATGTTTGTCTTTTGACTGTGAAATTTAAACTTTGACCCCTGCAGATGACAGCCTATGGAGCCTTCCTCCACAAAGGTTCTTTCTGTAGAAACTATTTCAACATCCTGGACTTAGTGGTAGTCAGTGTGTCCCTCATCTCCTCTGGAATACAGTGAGTATAATACGATGCTTTATGGTGCATGCTTTTCACTTGATCCAATCAAGTTGTAAGTTTTCGTTCACTGATGTGACCAACATATTCCAAATATCATTAAACATACATTTGTGTTATTGTATTGTATAAGGCTATTCAGGCAAATTGTGACTACTGCATGAGACACAAATCAAGTGCCTAGGTTGGAAAAAAAACGTTTTTATTAGTAAATTCCTTCATGCTTTACACTTCTCTGTCTTCTCATAACAAGTTCACACTTCATTACTCCTAATCCTCTGTCTCTTTGTGATGTTTATTAAAATGTTCTCTTCTTCTTGTAGCAAATAACTCACTGAAATGCTGTGATGTTTAATATGCTATACTGCACTTTCTGTCTCTAATGCTTAATAGACTAGACTTCTCGACGTAAGTCCATATTAGTCCGTGTTATAACCCCTTTAACAGACCGTCACCTGAACCGTGTAAAGCTGTCACTTTTTTGATTTGATATTTCTATGGTCTTGGAGAGTTTAGTCGAAGCCTCATCCAAAGCAAGAAAAAGAAAACCAAATCTGTGATTGAATGGTTTAGTTGAGTGGGATAACACTGAATTGATAATAAATGAACACATGGAATGCTTTTGTATTAGATCCACTGCAGAATGCATCTTTACAAGCAGCAGCATAATTGGTTTTTAACCAAAAAATGTGTTACATTGGGTAAATTATCCTGGGTCTTCCAATACTCTCGTCGCATTTCATATCCGAATGATGTTAATGAGTTTGTTCATTTTTTTCACTTTTTGTCATAGATTTGGAGGCAGGTCAAATTCAGTTCTCATATTTCTGGATAAATGAAACTCTCCTGGGTTATAGAAATGACGCCCGAATGCTAGAATCCAGTGGTTTTTGCCTGTTAAAGGTAGTGAGTGAGTGGGATTTTTCTTTAATTATCACAGTTAAAATAATTGTGATGGTGTTGCACTTGGTTATGCCTGCACACAGTTTGTTCCTATATTTTAACTGTCTACCATACCTTTACTGTGATAATTAGTTTTTTTTTTACTGCTACCCAGTAAGCATGTATTTTAAGTATATGTAGTATAGAAGCTGTAAACAAACATTCATCAAAAAGCACATAGAAAACTCATACTGTACACACTACTTATATGACAGATTGCTTGTTTGTGTTGTCACCCTGAGTAAGCCTCATGATGTGACAGCATGACATATGGCTAACATCAGCTGAGAAGACAGAGCTATAGCAAAACAATATCTGATGACCTCATCTATTTTTGTTCTCTTATTGATAGTCAGAGTACTTCTTTTCATCAGGTGGATGGTGTTCTTCATCCTTGTCATTGCACTGCAACATTTAAAATATCATGTTTTAAAATAATTTGATATTTCTGTGCATAACCTAAGAGTTGGTTTGACTGTGATATGCGATTGATAACATCCTACTCCACATGAGCTACCTTTAAGTGCCTTTAACTTCCACATTTCTCTGTAAAAAGTTGCACAACGGGTTTTTTTTTTTTTAGCACTGAGTAATGTTTCCCTCCAAATCACTACTTTAACCATCTAGAAAGTCACTCCTTTAAATATGTTTATGTTGACATTTTGAACACACCTTTTTTTCCTTGTACTTGTGTCACACAGTGGAAAGCGTTCTTGTATTTTTCCTTCGTTTATCTGAACAACTGGCTTATTATCTTTCCACATTAAAATAAAGGGAAGCGACTTTGGCTGACTCCGCCCAAGTAATAATAATCATGCTGGGAGGCCTAGTTCAGATCAATGAAGGACTAATGCTAAAGCGCCTTCCAAACAGTTATTATACAACTCAAAATGTCAATGTATTAATTTGATTCTTTTTTTTTCTTAGTATATAAATCACTTTCTTTTAAAGCGTCACCTGAAAAAGGTCACACCCATTGACCTTTGGCTTGTAGTGACACTCTTTTACAGCACAATAGTTTGCCTGTAAATGTCTGTCTGTGTCTTTATGTTGGCCCATCCGTGTTGTTTTGTTATCTGCGTTTGTCCATATATTATATTTTTATGTGTTTATGTGCTTTAATATGTAACAGATACATTGTTACTAATATCTTTTTTTGTTAACAGAGGAACTACAGTTAGGTCCATAATTTGTCGGACAGAGACACAGTTTTTGTAGCTTTGCCTCTGTGCACAGTGGATTTTAAATCAAACAGTCAAGATGTGATTGAAGTGCAGCCTTTCAGCTTAAATTCAAGGGTTTTTACAAAAAAATTGCACTGATTGTTTAGGAATTACAGACATTTTTATACACATTTATCCCCCATTTTTAGAGGCTCGAAAGCAATTTTACAATTGATGGACAAACAGTTTCATGGCCAGGTGAGTCCTGTTCCCTTGTTATTTCATGACAAATGCAGACACAATATCTGAAGTTGATAAAAAGTGTTGCATTTTTAAGACCCCAAAAGATGTTAGTGCAAGTAAAGAAGGCCATCATTAGGCTGAAAAAAAAACCAAAATAAACCTATCAGAGAGATAGCAGAAACTTTAGTGGCCAAATCAACAATCTGGTACATTCTTAAAAAGAAGGAATGCGCTGACCAGCTCAGCAACACCAAAAGGGCCTGGAATACCACAGAAGACAACTAACATGATGCATGTTGATATTTCTTTGGGCTTCATATTAAAATTATAGTGAAAAACTATAAAATAGGAATAAAGGGAAGAGGCCTCAACTGGCCATGAATCTGTTTGTCAGTCAATTGTCCAATTACTTTTGAGCCTCTGAAAATAGGGAATTGTGTATAAAAATGACTGTAATGACTGTAATTTTTTTTTAAATCTTTGTAAAATCACCTTGAATTAAAGCTGAAAGTCTGCACTTCAATCACATCTTAATTGCTTGATTTAAAATCCACTGTAGTGATGTAAAGAAAAACTACAAAATCTGTCTCTTTGTCCAACAAATTATTGATGCAACTGTATGCTTTCTGTTTTTGAAAGTGACCCTTGATAACTCATGCTATAACTACTCTTAACATTAACAGAGTTTATAAATTTGCTGTAAAACTCTCTAAAAAGTAAGTATGTGTATAGGTAAATAGTTTCTGTTTGTAAAATTTACAACAGTAACAACACTACTAAGTATAAAGATGTTTTTTAATAAAATAATGTGTGTTACACTTCTTGAGAAGAATGCCTTACACAACTATGGGATGTTAGTTACGATAGTAATAACAGTAGTTTGACATCATTGTTTTTCATCATATATTAGGTAAAGATTAAGTTTAAATGCTTGATGTTGAGTTTTGGGTTCTTGAGTTTTTGTTGAGTTCTGGCTCCTGTTTTCATTTTATTATTCCTTCTTATGTTCACAGTATCCCCTGTGTTCCCCTGTCTTTGTGTCAATCTGTCTCGTCTGTGTAGGTGCCTTTGTTCTCCTGTGTTCCCACCTTTTCTGTCGTCTAGTTTAGTGTTTGTCTTCATGTCTCTGTATCATTTGTCTTTTGTTTTTTTTACTGTTCTACTTGGAAGGTTAGTCTTCTGTGTCTACTTCCATTTTTACTTTCCGTCCTTTTCCCTCATTGTTTTTATCTGTTGCTGATTGGCTCACCTGTGCCCTCTTCCTAGCTGTGTCTCATTTTGTAATCAGTTCCAGTGTACATGTAGTTTGGGCTTTCTGTTTTTTATGATGTCTATTGTCTTACCCTCTTTTGTTCCCGTGTTTTTTCTGTGTTTTTCATCCTCCACTTGTTCCTGTTTGTTGGACTTTGTTTGTGTTTGGCAATTATTCAACAGCCAAATAAACTGCTCACTTTCAGTTACTTCTCCTGCCTTCGAGTCCTGCCTTTGGGTCCTCTCCACTCTAAACCGTGAAATTTCAGTTTTTTATTTGTGAAATTTAAGCCCCACTTTAGGTTTCTCTGAAAAGAATCAAGGCTGTGTTCACTTCTTTTTTTTTTTT
>VUQS01028987.1:16468-28958 GCA_015108495.1 Heterochromis multidens | reverse complement strand
GATTCTCACGCTGAGGATGTCGGGCCCATCTACAACTACCGTGTGGTCATTTCCATCTTCTTCATCATCTACATCATCATCATTGCCTTCTTCATGATGAACATTTTCGTCGGTTTTGTCATCGTCACATTCCAGGAACAAGGGGAGCAAGAATATAAGAACTGTGAGCTGGACAAAAACCAGGTAGTGTTCGTCTGTGTTTCGTGTGAAGCTACTATACTATAAAATTACTAGTACTTGTGTATACTTTTTTGTTTGTTTAGCTATAGCTTTCTGTCTTTCCATCTAGCAGTATGATAGACATTGAGTGAGTTTTTTTTAAAGGTACAGAGGAGTGATTCTACTGTTCTGACTGCAGTGGGAAAGTCATTTTGTCATTCAGGAGCCACAAGGGAGAAGGAATAGGAGCCAGGCAATGGGGGTGTGACATGGATGAATCTGAAGAGGCTGAACATGAGTTTTAGGGGCAGAACCACGTCAGGAATCCAGCCAGGAGGAGCTGCAGCAGTTCAAACAGAAGATGAGACTAAACCTTACGAAAGGAGTGAGGCCAAGGGCCTGCGGCTGTGTTCTCTGAGATGATCCATGTTTCAGAAAGAGCATGTAAATGCAGACAGAGGATAGAAGAGTAGTCTGGCTTTTTTAGCATGCCAAAAGACTTTTATACAGCTTTTCCTCCATGACTGTCTGGGCACAGGGAGACAGAAAGCTGAATAGTTTTGGAACCACATCAGCAGACAAATGTAAATGGCAAATGCTCACCTATGCTTATGTGTGTGTGCCACAGCGTCAGTGTGTGGAGTACGCTCTAAAGGCTCGTCCACTGCGTCGCTACATCCCCAAGAATCCTTACCAGTACAAGGTGTGGTATGTGGTGAACTCCACCTACTTTGAGTACTTGATGTTCACACTCATCCTTCTCAACACCATCTGTCTGGCCATGCAGGTGAGTAACGTGTGTATACATTTAGAAAAAAAAAATCCCATAAAACTAACATCGCTTAATAAGATGGGATTTTTTTCCTGCAGCATCATGGACAGACCAAAAATTTCAACGATGCCATGAACATCCTCAACATGCTCTTCACCGGACTGTTCACTGTTGAGATGATCTTGAAACTGATTGCCTTCAAACCCAGGGTACGTCCACTACTCAAACAGCTGGATAGAATAACAGTGATAGCTGTGCGGCATTATAGACTAGAGAATTGTGAAAAAGCACAGACAAAGAGATATTTTTTAATATGACCTTAGACGTTAGACAGCTCTGTCTATCAGTACTCATTGCAGCCAAAAAAAAAAGAGTTTAATAGGTTTTTAAGGCTTTGAGTCACAGCATTGCAGAAGATGGATTGTTGTACTCTAAATTCATAATTCTTTTTCATTTCCTTTCTTACGATACCACAGATTTAAACCATGATTAGAGGACAGCGTCATGTGCTTAATCTCACTGCTCCCTTGTTACCCTGCTGTTGTTACTGTGCCCAATCTGAGAACTTCCTGGTGCTGCAGATATTTAAACAGTAACAGATGGCAATGCTCCCCCTTATTACATCAGGGTTAGTGGAGAATCTTGAGCACAATCAACAGCAGTAACATAGTTTCAAATTATATTTTACTCCTTTCTCTACTGTTGCAGAGTACCGGTTGTAAATCAAAAGATTAGTGTAAGAACAAAGGTTTTCCAGTTATACCAAGAGTTAATTGTGGAAATTAATAAAGACCATCCACTAAGTGATCACTATTTTGCACACAAAGTTTTCCAACCACTAATTAAAACCAAGTCTTCTGTTTTTTTTTTTCCAAATAATGCCCTACAAATGTTATGCTTTTTGTTTGAATAGAGGCAAGATGATTATCTTGTAATGACTTTTAAAATGCTATGTTTTGAACATTTTGTCTGAGTAACATGTTGTAACAATGAATTTTAGGACTTGGGAATTTACATCATGCAGCACTGCATTATGTATATAAGTAAGATGAACTGCCAGATCATGAAGGCGGTGTTTCATTTTTTAAAAAGATGTCAAAATATCACCAGTTAAGTTGTGAATTTTTACATATAAAATACTTACAAACTGATGCTTGTTTTCCATCTTTCTTTCTTTTCTGTGGTGCAGCATAACAGCAGATTCCCAAGCCTCACTGAACAGTGCTTAGGATATACGCTGTTTTGTATGCTTTGCCTTGCCTCAATAAACTTTTGCCTTAAACAGTCATCACACGGGAAGGAGAAGATCACTAATACTTTTGCTTCTCAGGTCTCACAGACGCCAGACATGCCTGGAATTAGCTCCAGTAATGTTTCTCTCTTTCTAAAAGATGCATTCTATTTACCTTAATACTTTTTTAAAGGTTCAGCCATGGATCGGCAACAGTAACAGTAACAAAGGTTTCTACGTGTTTTTACTGTTTTTTTTTCCCTCTCTTTTTACTGTTTGTATGGTTTTGAATATTTGGATGCATTATTTAATGAATCACAGACAGTTTTTATTTATTTATTTAGTCCCTCACTTGCTATATTTGCTTCATGTCTAATCTCTCTATTTAATCAATCCATAAATGAGTATTTGGGTACTAATGCCAACCTCTGTTTGACTAATATTTAACTCTCGGTTCTAATTATTATTCCTAAAACTGAAAGCAACTTCATTAAAACCACTGTTTCCAAGGATACCTTCTAATATCTGCACTGTACAGATGAATTATGGCAGGAGGAGTTTTTCCTTTTTTTTATGATACCTCAGCTGCTGATGACAGATGAAGAAGCTTAAAATAGATCAGCAAGATTGATCTCCTTTCCCTGTCTGTGTGTATCCACCAATTTAGCAGTTGGTGCAAACCATTGTGTGGCATTTGTCATGCATACCTTACAACTTAATGTTTTTTGTTGAAAATATTGTAGATAGTCTGTAGTTTCATTGCAGTAGGATATGCAAAAATGACTGACAACAATAAAAGTCAGACTGGTGCAAATGCTACTAGCCTTCCTAGTTCACAGTGTTTAAAAAGAAATCACAGTGATGTATTAGAGAACAGTGTATGCAAACGAAACTCCAAGGTTCATTATAACATTCTAAGATGCAGGTCTTTGTAATTACAGAATAAAAATAAATATGAATAATACTATTCTGGCCTGAAGATACATGGATGTATTTTGAATAAATACTTCCTTTGTACCAGTGCTGATAGAAAATTGCCCACAATAAGTTAAGTAAACAAAGTGGGCTTTCAGTATAATCACTGCCACAGCTTTGCTGAATAGCCCCAAGATGCACGTGGAAGATGTAAATAACTGCAATTTAACCCACCATCCTTCACAGAGCAGGAAATTCAGCTGCACTCGATGAACAGATAGCACAGTGGAAACTTCTTATCCTTTCATGTGTTGGTTCATCAACTGTAGCTGATTTCTTTCTGTTTCCTCAGTGTACTATACAACCTCATACCACCTTAATAGGGGCTACGAAGTGGCAGCAGATGTTGTTTTCCTTCTAACCTACCTTTCTTACCCTCCTCCTCCTCTTGCTCACCTCATCCTGTGTAGGGGTACTTTAGTGATCCCTGGAATGTGTTTGATTTCCTCATCGTAATTGGCAGCATAATAGACGTCATTCTCAGTGAAATCAACGTAAGTACGACACCCCCCCTCACTCTCCCTGTCTCTCCCTCTCTGTCTCTGTCTCGTGTCCTCTCGCTTCTCAGTCCTTTTTTATCTTCTTCTGCTCTCCTTTCCTTTGTGGTTACTCTCTGTTGTGCTGTCATTTCTCTTCATCTATCTTCTTTGTCAGCCTCCTTCTTCTTTTCTTCCTCCTCCTTCTCTTCCTTTCATTCTTAAAACCAAGATGGCCGCTGCCACGCAGGGGACCCCCACAGCCACAAGGGTTCCTGAACGAGAACAAGCAGCTTCCTGGGTTTCGCAAAAAGTCGAGGAAACAGAGGCAGGGTTTAGCTTTGAGCACAAAGGGTTTCTGTCTTGCGTCCTCCTTCCTAACTCTTCACAGTATCTAAAATGTTGTTGGGTTCTTGATTTTTTTTTTTTTTCTTTTGTTTTTTGGCCACACTGTGACACTCAGGTTTGATCCCCCGACTAACTGAACTAACTCACTGACCAATCACAAACAGCCTTACGCAGCTTTTTCTCATTTTTTTTTAGTTGTGATTTTGTTGCATATTGTTCCTTACTGTTCCTGTTCCTGTTGACATTTCCTCTCATGGACAAGCATGACCGATCGCTGCTGCTCTTCCTGTGCTGTCCATCTTTTTCAGACTGCCCCCTCTTTTCTTTTTTAGCCTTTTTAATTTTGTTGATTCTTTCCCTTTCTTCTCCTACTAAAAACTCCAGTGCTCATGTATGTAATGGTTTTTTATCTTATTTTTTCTCCTCTCTCCTTTAATTTCCGTTCTTTCCATTTTTTTAAATGTCTTATGTTCTGTCCTTTTCTTTTGTTGTTTTCCTTTTCTGTCCACCCCTACACAGCATTATTTTGTTGATGCATGGAACACATTTGATGCCTTGATAGTTGTGGGTAGCATTGTTGACATAGCGATCACTGAGGTTAACGTAAGTAGTCCAACTCCCTCCCTCCCTTCCTGCCTGCCTGCTCTGCCATTCCCACACACACAAACAGACCGAGCGCTGATACCAATCTTGCATGCTTTCAAATGATTAGGAAACTTCAGCTGCACAATATTTTAACCTAAGAGATGGCTGAGTAAGACTGGCAGATAAAACAGCCAGATGGAGCACAATCAAACTGGAAACTACTGGCCTCTGAAGGGTTTTTGGAGTTCTTGAGCTTTGTTTCCTCCCTATATCTGATAATCTTTGGACATGGTTAGGTATCTCCTCCTTTGGGTCCTTTTTTTTGTTTTTTTATGTAAGAAAATGCAACAGAGGTTGCAAAATGGCTTGCTTCCCAATCAGTCTAACCACTTGTTTCCCAGTGTTTCCCTTTCTCATGCCTGTCCTTTTTTACTCTAAGGAACAGTGTGAAAATGCCAAATTTTCGGTGCAGCTTTTAACATTTGAAGCTGCTTCAGATAGGTTTTCATGCCTCGGTCTGCTTAGCATCAGTAGCATCAGAGACTATTGCATTTGTCAATAGAACCGATTGCATTTCCTCAGCACTTGGTTTGGTTACACATTTGTTTTATTTGGTCTTTCATCACTGCCTTAGGGAATACATTCCCCTGGCATGATGGACACTGTATAGCATGACATTATACAGCAGTGGTATATCCAGGCCTGTTACTGTATCTAATTTATCTTATGCAGAATTGATTTTCTGAAATGAAGGAACAAATGCAGATTCAGATTTTTTAACAATAGTTTGTTTGTTTTTTTTAACCTAAGGGTGAAAAGAAGCCCCTCTGAGTTCATAAATAGCAAGAAAAACTTAAGGTAGCAATAAGAAACATACACAAGTTGGGTTTTTTTTGTCCAGCACTCGCAATGTGGAGACATGGGGAACAATTTGATCCATAAATGGATTTACCCAGGACCCATGAAATTTATGTAAATGTATGTATGAATTCATTTATCATCGACGTGGAGGCCCTATGGTCAGCAGTGGGGCTGAATAAGAATGAACATCCCAAACACAAGTCAAATGTTGAGTGTCTTTTGTATTTACACTTCAGGGACAGTTAGTGTTTAATTCATGTGGTACTGAAAGTGCTCTTTGGCAGGAGTAGAGTTTAAGAACTGCACAGTGCCGCTGGATAGAATTCCTTTTCATTTAGCCTTAGAGGAAAGTGCATTTGTACTGATGATCGGGCTCACCGAAGACCTTAATGCTACTTAGACATTCTTTCTATTACCTGCCTATCATTACGATTTCTTTGATGGTTTGCCTTCCATCTGAAAAGCTTTGTGTCTTTTGTAACAAACATCAAGTGAAAACAAAACAAAAAGAAAAAAAAGTGTAGTTCTCTATACACTCATGGTAAAAAGAAAGTACACCCTCTGTCAATTCTAAGGTTTTACATATTAGGACATATTTTTTCAAAACTATCTGGTCCTTAACAGGTCTTAAATTTAGGTAAATTCAACACATGGCATTATTTATTTAACAAAAACTAAGCCAAAGTGCAGAAGCAGTGTGTGAAACACTAAGCACACCCCATGATTCAGTAGCTTGTAGAGCCACCTTTAACAGCAATAACTTGAAGTAATTGTAATTGTTTTCTGCATTACTTTATCAGTCTCTCACATCGTTATTGAGGAATTTTGGCCCACTCTTCTTTACAACATTGCTTCATTGAGGTTTGTAGGCATTTGTTTATGCACAGCTCTCTTAAGTTTCCGCCACAGAGTTTCAGTCAGGTTGAGGTCTGAACTTTGACTGGGCCATTGCAACACTTTGATTCTTCTCTTTTTCAGCCATTCTGTTGTAGATTTGTTGCTGTGCTTGGGACCATAGTCCTGTTGCATGACCCAATTCAGCCAAATTTTAGCTGTCAGACAGATGGCCTCACATTTGACTCTATAATACTTTGGTATACAGAGGAGTTCATAGTCAACTCAATGACTGGAAGATGCTCAGGTAAAATGGACTTGCAAAACAAGTCCAAATCATCACCCCTCCACCACTGTCCTGATCGTTGGTATGAGGTGTTTGTGCTGATGTGTTTTGATTGATTTTCTCCAAATATGGCACTGTGCATTATGACCAAACATCTCCACTTTGGTCTTGTCTGTCCAAAGGACATTGTTCCAGAAGGATTGTTGTGGCTGTGGCTGTGTTGCCATACTTACACAGCCTTTTTGTAATTGTACTATCATAAACTTTAACATTTAACATGCTAACTGAGGCCTGTAGAGTCTGAGATGTAGCTCTTGGTTTTTTGCAGTTTCTCTGAGCACTGCACAGTCTGTCCCTTGCTGGGACATCCAGTCCTGGGAAGATTGGCAACTGTCTTGAATTTGTTTCCACTTGTAGATAATCCTTCTCACTGTATAATAAAGCACTTCAACAGCACTTCTCTAAGATCATTGCTGATGTCTTTCCTCCTTGGCATTGTGTTAACACACACCTGAATGCTCCACATGAGCAAACTGCCAAAACCTCTGCTTTTATAGAGGTGCTCACACTTCATGATGACCAAATGCATTTGATTAGCAGCTTTAGTTTTTTCATTAGTTTTTGTTAAATAAATAATAACATGGTGTAATATGTTATGTGTTGTGGTTTATCTCAGGTTGTATTTACCTCATTTTAAGACCAGATTATTTTTATTATATCCTGATATGTAAAACCTTAGATTTGACAAAGGGTGTACTTTAAGTTCAACTTTGAAATATTAAAAACTCACATGCCAGCCTTACTTTGCTTCTTGAAAGCCATTTAAATTGCATGGAATCATACCATGACATACCACCTTCAAGAATCAGTACTTTTATCATACCTGTAGGTTATTTTTACCTCAAGCAAGTTATTACTGTTCAGTGTTTAAAATAAGTTTCTTCTGAAGCAGTGATCCCCAAAACGTAGACCATGTGCCCCTGGTGGGGAGTGAAAGTACTGCAAGTGAGCTGCACATGGTCAGTTACTGTAAATAAGACTTAATTTTAGTTTTAAATTCCATAAAAAGATTAGGATTAAATATTTATAATACAAAGGATAATCAGAACTAATGCGACAAAGCTAAGTCTTAATGATTTTTAATGATTTTTTTTACCTGAAACATCTCGTATCCCCCCCCCCCTTCATTAAGTGTAGAAAGGAAAGAAACTCTTTATACCAAAAATTAATCAGTGTCATCTAAAGAAGTAAGTGTTTAATATTAGTGTGGTGTTGATCAGAGTTCTGACTAAAGGTTAGCATAACTTGGAAATAAAGACACTAGGAGAGAAGAGCTGGACCAGCTCTGGTAAAGGGTAAAAAAGAAATTGCCTACCTAGCTCTTTCACTAATTAATATATGTCATAACTCATCTGTTGATTTCTGTTACAAAACTTAGTACAATAATGACCAGGTGGTGTTCTGCACAGTGATCTTAGAAAGAGCTAGGTGTTTCCAGTCTTTATGATAAGCAGAGCTAAGCTTTTTCTTAGCTGGAAAGAAGAAGAAGCCTCACAGTGAGGTATTAGTCTTCTAATCTAATGCCCACTCTCACTAATAAAGCAAAAAGATGCTTTTATTTAGTAGGTCATAATAAATACAGACTTTTTTTTTTATTGAAAATTAGGTAGCTATGGAGATGCACATAAATTGTTTTGCCTGATGTTTGAAAACATGAAACAGGAAGAGAACATGCACACAAGTACATCAGTACATTATATTTTATGCAGTATTTTGCTCCTCAGATAGCACTTCTGAGGCATACAAATACAGTACAGTTAGTGTATTCCAGGCATGTATAAGCTAGGCACTTGTTTTCATACCTTTAGGAAGGCATTTGTCCCTATGAGAGGCTGACAAAGCTGCTTATCTTTGCTTGGATATGCTTAGATATATGCTTGGACTGTGCTTGGATATTATGTTTTATTTAGTTTTTCTATGTAGTTATTACAGAAATTCGCTGTCAAGGGAATCACTAAAGGATCATAAAGTATTTTTATGTTGCCTTGCAGGCAAATAATGTATCTGATCTTGAAACTCGTGTTTAGAAAGACACAAATGTAAATTTAAATAAACAGGTCAATTAACCACCTTAAAACTGAGGTGTGTTGGGCCAGAGATATCCACTTTTGTCATCTATACAAGCCGCTGATGTTGCACTTAACACTTTGGTTTGGAGATTGCCTTTGATTTGATTGAGTTGGTTAATTGAGAGATTGATTGATTGATTTGATTAATTGGTTTGCAGTTCCTTCTGAATGATTCATTATATTACTTTCTAACCTCTAACCTAAAGGCATGCCCCAAGTTTTTTTTTCCCTTCTTCATTTTCTCCTCTGGTAGTTTTTAATAATTTGGGTGATGCGATGCCCAAGCTACCTTTTCTGTCTTTCTCTCCTGTAGTTTTTTTTAGTCTCTTTTTTTAAGAAACCCTCCGCACTCTAAGAACTCTTGACCGTTTTTGAACTGGGGCCCTGTCACATAAACATTTAAAATTTTAGCCTGCCACTGCATTTCATCAGCCACGAAAGCACAAGTGAATGTATTTAATAGCCACCATCGCCTTAGTTGCATCTCACAAATGTACACAAGTGTACAGTGGAGTGCAGTAACAGGCGTTTAAAATCTTATCACTTTGCCTATAGTAAATATTAAAAACATCCTATCTAAATGCACCCACTTGGCAGCTCCTTTGGGTGCCGGTTGACTTAGATTAGCTGCATATCTTCTGGTTATTAAAACAGAATATCCCCTTAATCCAGGATCTCTAATTCTCCCCAGAAACCTGCGGGTGCTTCTTAAACCTTGTATGGTTTCTTTTATATTTTTTAGTTTTGGTTTGAGTAGCACTAGTGTGAACAGATCGGTAGTGGTTTGCTCTGAGCGGTGTCTTGCGGACAATGCCAGTATGGACTGCATCTATTTCTCTATCTTCGGAATGCCTCTTCTTCTCCTCTTCATCCTCCTCCTTCTCTTTTTCTGAGCTTTTTCAGTGCACTGAACTCTTCTTTTATGGATGTTTATCTCTCTCTTTTTCTCTGTCTTTTTTTGACGTTTGATTGCGGTGCAGCTTGCTCACCTGAAATGAAAGCTGGGTAACATGGGTCTCTCATGTGTTTCATATGCCCTAAGAGGTCCACAATTATCCACTCTATATTTAAACAGTATGTTTTTAAACAGTATATTAGAAATTAAACAAAAATGTTTTCTAGCTTCTATAACCTGAATTATAGGGTAAGTATGTTCTCATGACACACATGTTACCCATTAAACTGATTGAACTGATTAAATTTTTGCTTGAAAAAAATGGCGTGCAGTGTGAGTGAACAACTCGGATCCAATTTAGATGTGCTCCTAAATTCAGTGAGCTGCAACTAGAATAACTCACATCTGCACTGTAGTTCAGCCTGAACAGACTTATATTTATATTAAAAATTGACTGGTTATTTTTTTATACTGAATTTATTTTGGTTAAAATGATATTCCATATAAGAATCTTCCAGGGCCACAAATTCAGTGCAGTATTTAAGTTTAATTGGATTCTGTGTCAAAGCTTTGATTTCAATTTGAAATTAAAGCACATTGCAAACAATGGCCCTTAATCATAACCCTCAGAAAAACACATGTTCTTATACATGCCTTTAGTTTGTTACTTAGTCCACACTTAAGTCGGGTAATTGTCCTCCCCTACATCCTTCCTTCCTTCCTACAGATCTTCCCTTTATCCCTCAGTCTTCCCTCCCTCCCTTCCCACAGTTGCTCTTCCTTCCAATCTTCCTTCCCTCAACCCTCTGTTGCACCTCAGTTTTTCTCATCAGTACATACACTCGCATAAACACACATACAGTATACTCATATTCTCTCTTCAGACTTTTTCCGCCTGATCTCCTTTTTTTATGTCAACAGATAATTATTTTTGTTTATCTTGTATTTTTCTATTTAGAGGAATGGTGCAGCGTAAAGGCTTGTAATGTAATAAACGGTTACACTGGTGATCAGTAGAGGCAGATAAAACTTTTTACTCTGTGTACATCGTTAGTACGTGTGTGTTATCATAAAGGTGTGTAGATGGCCCTGTTGGAATCCCTTAAAATCCCTCATTCCTTCCTTCCTTGTTTTCTTTCTCTCTTCAGTTTTTCTTCCAACTCTCTAAAATAGCTTCCCTTCATCTGTTCTTTCCCTTCCTCTACTCTTGTTTCCTTTTCTTTCCCAATTTTTCCCCTAAATTCCCTTATTGTTTCTTTTTCCCTTGTCCATTCCTTCTTTTAATCTCACCCGCTCAGGCCTTTCTTGATTCTAGGACAAGGACAGGAAGTAATGATGCATTTATTTTGTGAGGGGTTATTTTAACACGGCCATTTCTAATGCAGAGTGACGTGCTCCCTAGTCATAGATTGAACTGTTAGTTAATCTATCACTCCCAGCAGTCTGAAATGTTGCAATGCTGGGGAAAACCAGTGGGTGTCTCCCTACAGTACATGGTTTATGTGCGTCTTAGTACATGCAGACACACGTGGGCTCCAATTTCCAAAATGTAGTGTCGTTTTTGCAGTTAGTGGAACTGACTTTGGCTTTTATGTCATCTTACTACCATCTTAACTGTGGATGCTTCCTTGAAAGTAAAACTTCCAGACAGTCTTAATTTCACTGGAATTGTCACTATTCTCAGGTCAAAGATGTAGCTGATTAATATAGGACACATTTGGTAAATGTAGCTTTAGTTAAAATATTCCCGATCATATACACTGAAGCATGGGTGCACATATACTGTAGGTTATGCACACAGACACACACACACACAGATAGCTCTCGCCCCCTATGTTGCAGCTCCAGAGCATTATTTATTATTTTGTTCCTCAAGGACTGAAATTTCCCACTATCTCTCATTCCCTACATGTTTCAGTCTTCTACTATCTCTGATAAAAGGTGATTCAGCTTGATGTGACCCTCACAGAGGATAGGTCAGTCTCTAGATGCAGTAATATCACACAAGTATCTCCCTCCTGGCTCAGATGAAATTATGTTTATTCACCACCATATGAGGGTTGATCAGAGATTGAACTCTGGTGGTTTGTGAAGTTTTTTTTCCTTTTTTAAATAAAAAAAAAGAAACCCCAGCAAAACATACACGCACACACATATACTGTACATGCACCGTGACACAAACACACAAACCAAGGCACTACTCTGGTGCTGATGTTTGTTGCCTTTCCTTAAAGCCGGCTGACTCCTCCTCGTCCTCGTCCTCGTCCTCTTCGTCCTCCTCTTCCTCCTCTTCCTCCTCTCACCCCCCTGTGGTAAGGCCAATGGTACGCTCCGACGGTAACCTCGCCCGCCGCCCTACCTCCTCCACCATCCCTTCATCCCTCCATCACTCCATCCCTCCTTCTGCTATGCCATCCACGGTATGATCTTGTCATTCACCCTGTCATCTCCCCCTTTGTCGCTCATGCTGTTAACTTCTGCAGCATGCCGAGAAATATATTGCTGTTGTTTGTGCTTTTTAAATGTTTATATACATGTGTGGTCCTGTATGTTGAAGGACACTATACATTATGCAGACCTAGTATCACTGGAGTCTTGTGACTTTCCTTGGTGGCTATCAGTCTTGCCATGGCGCCAGCTGCCCCCACTTCCCCCCATGGCTTGCAAGTTGCGCTTCGTCATCAGTATGAGCCATCATGGTCACGCTATCACGCTGTCTCTCTTTCTTTCTCTTCTCCACTGATCTATCTGTCTTTATCTATCTCTTTATCTGTATCTGTCTATCTGTTTATGAATCAGTCTTGCCATTTGTCTCTGAATATTTCCAACAATTTCTTACCTTTAGTCTCTCTCTTTGACTCTCTTACTCTCTCTGTTACACTTACTGTCACTGTACTTCTTCTGCTCACCCCCCCCCCCCCCCCCCCCCCCCCCCCCCC
>VUQS01028987.1:0-16197 GCA_015108495.1 Heterochromis multidens | reverse complement strand
GAAGTGACTAGTTAATTTTCAAAAATTTGATTCATGTGTAACACGTAGTAAGTGACTAGTAGCAAGTAACGAGTGACTTTGTGTAAATCATATTAGTAATATGTTGAAAAGTAATGTACTGTGCAACATCTGTTATCCCAAACTGCACCAAGATGTGTGGAGAATGGCAAGTTCTTTGTAGGAGCACACTGTGTGTTCTTTGTGGGATTAACATAAAGAATTAATGGCTTCTTGGAAAAATACAAGTGGCAAAGCAGATTCAGAGGTCAGAGAGGCTGATGCTGTGTTTCTTTGGGTCACATTTCATTATTACAGTGAAGACAGTTGTAGCACGTTTCTCTTCTGGTTACGCATTGCCTGCAGTCAGGTTTGTTCTGTGCATACTGGTGCGTTAATGGGCAGTCAGATAATAGTGAATCAGAGATTGATTATTTAACATTTTCTCCTCATTTTGGCATAATTGTTACTGTCGTTATGATTGCTAATGAACTGATATCCTTGCCTTCATCTGATTCATCTGCCATTTGTGGTGTAAATTGTGAATATTTATTCCTTAGCTGGGCCCTTAGCTGCATCATGCTGTATACAAACTCTGATGTTGCCTTTGTTTTTTTTGCCTTTTTGTCCTAGAGAACAAGCAGGAACAGCATAAATAAATAAATCTGTATTAGAATAGCACTCAGCGAGATGGCTGAATATTTTATTGTGGACTTATTTCCTGTGGATGGCAGGAACCTAACATTACCTAATAAAGCAGCAAAAATTCAAATAATGGAATGCTTAAATGTCTGGAGATGTAAAATACTGCATACTCTGTGCAAGAGGCTAAGGTAAGGTAAAGGTAAATAAAAAGAGGCCTAGAAGTTCATAGTACACAGATGGTATAGATAAGGAGATTTACCACACAGGAAAATTTCTATATGGCGGTGACTGCACTGGGCAGTAATAACTTTATCCTCTGGAATATCATCCTTGGATTTTCTTTCTCCAGGTGGCCAGTTTATCTGTGACAAACAATTAGCCTGTCTGCATGATTTATTGAAACGGGAATCAGCCTACAGGCTAGGATTTTTGTATTGTATCTACTGTGAGTTGTTAACAGTGATTTATGAGAGTGCTTACCTCCATCGATGGAGGACTCTCTGGCCCAGTCTCAGATATTAGATTTTTAGTCTATAGCAGTGCAGAATAAATGCAGATGATTTACTTCAGAGGTCCCAAAAGTATTTAAAAGCCTGTTTGTCAAATGCCAGCGCAAGGCTAGATTTACCTGTAATTGGACATAGATGAAACAACTGAGGGCTGCTTTCTTTGTTGGGATTATGATGGCGGTGTGCTGAGGTCAAAGAAACAGCAGAGAGCTGCGGTGTTAAGGCATATCAGATGCTTTTGTGTGGTTCCACGTATGCGGAATATATAAAGGAGCAGAGAATGAAGCAGGTGCAATCAGAGTTGTCGAGTGATTTTTCCATGAAGTCATACAAGTAAGCATGACTGCCCGATTCTCTCCCAGATCTCTTGTGTCAGTTGATTTTGATGGGATTTTGTAGGACGCAAGTTTCCATTTATTAATTCTGTGTGTGTGTGTGTGTGTGTGTGTGTGTGTGTGTGTGTGTGTGTGTGTGTGTGTGTGTGTGTGTGTGTGTGTGTGTGTGTGTGTGTTTGCTTCATTTCCTTATCTATCTGCATGTGTTCCCATGCGTCCTGTGTTTTTTTTTTCTAACAAAAAAAAAACACCAAACCCCACCAAAAGGGACTGCAGAACTCTGAAGAGAACGCCAGGATCTCCATCACCTTCTTCCGGCTGTTCCGCGTGATGAGGCTGGTGAAGCTGCTGTCTCGCGGGGAAGGGATTCGGACCCTGCTGTGGACCTTCATCAAATCCTTCCAAGTGAGGGGAGAACCGGACACAACATGCTAGAACAGGGGGGTTGGGTTTACACAGGTAGAAGTGGCAGGGGAAGAGTAGCTTTAACACTAATGTGGCCCTCTTTGCCCTTCCTTTAAGACCATAGCTCTGTTTACTTTCACTTAAGTTATGTTTTTAAAAGATTTTACAACACAGAGTTGGTGCTTTTTTTAATTTTTTTTATTTTATAGTTGTGAGACACCTACAGCTATAAATGCCCTTGTTCTTGTGTAAATCCAGCCTGGTAGAGTCTCACAAGCTACCTTTCCTTTCCTTGCCTTATCCCTCCTCATCCCCACCTCTTACTTATGTAGAAAGTCAGGGAGATGGGTAAGAAAAGGCGATAAAAAAAGAGGGATGGTGTAAGGTAACGGAGAGGAGGTTTAGGAGTCTCACTACAGAAGCAGGATATGAAGTTTGGAAACAGGGAAAAAACTCCAATACCTTAACGAGAAATCTTTTCCTTGTCTTTCCACCACTCCTCTTTTCCTTCTTCTCATTTATTCTCCTTCTATCTTTATTACTCTGAAACACCCCCCGCCCTACTACTAACCCCTGAGAGCTCACCATTCCCCGTAGGCGAGTTAAGCTATAGACCAGTTTTTTTAACGAAGCACTCCACCAAAAAAGTGAAATCATTTGATAGAGAGTTGTGGGGAAATGAAAGTCATCTGTTCTCTCTCTTGCGTTAGCTGAGACGGGCCACTTCATGGTGTGGTACTGCAATCCAAACCACAAGCTTAAAATCAGCAGTGGTTGTGGATATCATTTTGTACTAAACATTAATATTTTTTAAGCTTATATAATTTGTTTAATTTATGAGTGGGCTTTAACTTTTTCATATATTCATCATGACTTGGCCGTCCTCTCCTATGCACAGGAGTAATATTAGCCAGGAGCACAGTTCTGTACATTTGCTAATGTGTGTCAATATAGGAAAAAAAATGTTCTGCCCTTGTTTGGTGCATGTGTTGTATGTTGGGACTGATCTCCTGGCTAAATCCAGAGAACAGCTTGTATTTTGCTGAGGTTTTTCACTCTGAAGTCAGATGATTTGTCCTGGATTGTTTTTGGTGTTGTGCCACACAGGACTGTAGATCCATTCACTTTCACTCCATAAAGTACCAAGTTGGAAAAAAAAAAAAAGTGTGTGAGTTTGAAGATTAATTGGAGATTTGAATGAAAATGAATGGACTCCAGCCGTGGTGTAGGATAAGCCTACAGAAAACTTGCCACTGATGCGTCTCTCCTCTCTTCAGGCTCTGCCCTACGTAGCTCTGCTTATAGTGATGCTGTTCTTCATATACGCCGTCATTGGCATGCAGGTAAGCTGTTGTATTGTTATCCCCTTGTTTCCCTCCCACTGTTCTCTTCTCTCACCTTCTCTCCTATAGCAAGCCTTCGTCCTGTGTCTGTCCCCCTGGAGTCTTGTCACCCAGAGTTCCTGTTTGGTCACGTTACTATTTTCTCTCCCATTATCTTCCTCTCTCTGTTGCTATTTAGTTACTGTTTGTCTTTGTCTCCCTGCTTCCTCTCTGTTTCGCCTGGAAGCTGTTGTATAGTTTGTTTCATTGACGATGAGTAGGAGACTCTTTGATTTGATTTGCTGGGGACATCTGGCCACAAATTGTGACCGACTTTCACTTGTCAATGCTGACATCATGTGCTGTGTGCTGTGACTACACCCTCCCCTCCTGTACAGATGTTTGGTAAGATAGCGCTGCGGGACCACACACAGATCAACAGGAACAACAATTTCCAGACATTCCCTCAGGCGGTGCTGCTGCTCTTCAGGTGAGGGTGATTACTGTGCTTCTCAGCATTATTAATTTGGGCATTTGCTCTTCTTTTTGCCCTCATCTTCTTTGTTCTAGTTTCTCCTAATCTCTATACTCTATACTTTCATGGATTTAAAAAACAATGCTTTTCTCCCTTTTCAAATATTAACTTCTCTTATTCCACTAAAACAAGTTTTTTTTAAAATGCTCCTATATTTGCTTCTTTTTACAATGAATATTTGTAAATATTTTAAACTATCACTGACAGTCTAATATAGCAGTGGGTTAATTTGCAAATGAGATATGATCAAAAAGTTTGTGACTCTGCTCAGAAAGCAAACTATTGATCTAATTTGAATTTGGCCCCTTTCCTCTTCAAGGTTGTCTCCTTGTGCAACGCTACAACGCTACACTACACTATTATTAGATCGCTTGTTGGAAACCCTGTTCTGACCACTTGCATGTGAATTCACTGTGTGCACAACTGTAACGGTCAAAAAAAAAAAAAAAAACTACGAGGATGCCATAGTGCTCAACCCTCGGGCTTGAATACTGGGTGTTTTTCTACTGAAGACCTTTTGGTCTGTGGGTTGTAGTCAGAGACTTGACTCTCATTACCAGCGATCATCTCCATTATCAAGATTAGGATAGTTTGACACAGAAATTGTTTGGTTTCCATGCAAGTTTAAGGTCTGCAAATGCACACGTGCAAAAGGTAAGAACGGGACCAGGAAGTGATTTAGAAAAGCAGGGAGGTAGACGTGGTGCTGTGCTTCACAAGAAACCATCTCCAGTGTAGTTTGCTTGCCTAACAAGCAAACAGTCCCTGGTTTGATTGCAAGAGGAGACACAAATCCCTTTTGGGTGGTGTGAGGAAGGGCATTTGGCATTAAAAACTCTGCCTTATCAAACATGCAGAGCAATATGGGAGCATTCAAAAATAGCTTGGTGTTGATTTACCACAAAATTTTCTGATCCACTGAGGAGTCTGCTGATGACATTTAACTGACTGCATCCACGCCCTGAAAGTTTTCTTCCTCTTTTCTCCTTGGTTGTGATGATGGTAAGATTCCATGAAGGGGGAAAAAAACCACAGAAACTGAAAGGATGGGATCACATGTACTTTACTAACACACATTCTTAAATCAGCAGACAGCATTTTGTCTTTATAAGTACATTCCCATAAAACAAAAAAAAAAAAGTTTTTCTATCCATTCATATTCTGGATAGACCCCTACATGGAATATATAATAGCACTGGGCCTCCATTCAGAATAACAGTATACTTGGACAATTGATATTTTCTCTTCTAAGCAGAGGAACTCTAATATCAGGCCAACAGTTAGTAAGTAGTTTGTGAACAAACTACTCAAAACTGAAAAAATTAAATAACAAATCCCACCAAAGTGCTTATATATAGTCATATAGTATATGCTCAGATGTAATGTGAACAAAGTCTAACATCTATGTGTCTCTCTCTTTTTGTCTTTGTAATAATGTGCGTGTGTGTGTATCACTTCATGCTTGTATGCGTGTATGCATACATGCACACATGCATGCATTTGAATATGTGTGTATGTGTGCCTCTTTGTTTCTTTTGTGTATCTTTCTCTGCATGTGTCTTTGCCTGCATCTGTGTCGATGTTTGTGCATATTTGCATGGGTGCTTGCATGCGTCCGTCTATCAGATGTGCAACAGGTGAGGCGTGGCAGGAGATCATGTTGGCGTGTTCACCCAATCGGCCGTGTGAGAAAGGATCAACCAATGAAAACAGCTCATCCAGTGAGGACTGTGGCAGCCAGTTTGCCATCATTTACTTTGTCAGCTTCTACATGCTCTGTGCCTTTCTGGTGAGTACAGGCACAAAGCAATTTTTAATGAATAAAAAGAGAGTATTTAATATGATTATGATAATCACAAATAGCAAATTAACATGTTTCCCAATGTGTCAAACTGTGCCCAAAAGATAACTTTTGAAATTGTATATTACTTTTAATAGACTTTAGAGAAGTCTAATGCATGGTGATTGAAATTGTTTAGAGTTTGGTACTATAGTAACTTACGGATTCATGATTTTTCCCAGATCATCAACTTGTTTGTGGCTGTCATCATGGATAACTTTGACTACCTGACGCGTGACTGGTCAATCCTGGGGCCACATCATCTTGACGAGTTCAAGAGGATCTGGGCTGAATATGACCCAGAAGCCAAGTAAGTTTACAGTGTTTCCCTCCAAAGCCTGTCACTGGTTCAAGAATAGCTTTACCAACACCACCTCAAATTTGTTCACTTAATCTCATTCATTCTAAACTTTACCTCTTCACTCATAGTGATTATATAATGTATGGTTATCAATTTATGATTAGAAAACTGTGAATCATTTATCCATAACTATCAGCTCCTACTCCATTTAAGGGCGATTCATTTTGTTTAGTGACTATTTCCAAAGGTTTATCCATTATTTTTTAGCTAACATGTTTGTTTAATTTATTGTGTAAGCTAACAATTTCAATTTCAGTTAATCCATAGCTTTACCTGCTAGACAAACCTTTAGCTAAAAGTCTAGGTAGTCTAGTTTAGGTAGTCCAACTTTTTATTCATAATTTTAGCTGGCTGCTTCAACTGTTTCTCATCTATTTCAAAGATACATTCATGCATTTGTTTTTACTGCTTATTGTTTAGTTGACAGGAAAGCTTTCTGCTCAAATCTGTCCAATGTTTTAAGTTATTTCTTTAATTTAATTCAAAGTTATATTCAGCTAATCTGACCATGTACCCTGTTGCTATTGCAAAAGCATTCCCTGGGGATACTCTGATTCAGAATCACTGGTGTAGAGCATCTCTATAATGCAATATCTATGCTGGTTTTAGGGGGAGAATAAAACATCTTGATGTTGTGACTCTGCTCCGAAGAATCCAGCCTCCCCTCGGCTTTGGAAAGCTCTGTCCACACAGGGTGGCTTGCAAGGTAAACGCACAGTTGCACAGATTCCTAAACAAAGTCTGAAGGCTACAGAGCTATCAAAAATATATAGAATAGCTCAAGTTCTGTTACTGCACAAGTTAAAGATTCATCATGTTGTTTTGTATTAGACTGGCAACATATGCACAGCTCATAACACCTTCCACAATGACTCAAAACACATGCTGACAACAAATTGTACCTGAGAAAATATCTCAAACATCTCCCTAAGGGAAGATTAGTGTCCTTAGAGTCGAACTGCTGTCTGCTTATTTTTAACAAACTGTCTGCTGCCAGTATCTGTTGGCAGCTGTAAGGGAAATTCACTGTGTTAAAAAGGTGTGTGTGTTTTTTATCTCATGTAGCGTCTGGTGTCGATGAACATGCCTCTGAACAGCGATGGAACAGTGATGTTCAACGCCACACTGTTTGCCCTGGTCAGAACCGCACTCAGGATAAAGACGGAAGGTAAAAGACACGGACAGGAACTAACACTTTAATGTATTTTCATTTTGACCCAGTTTTTTATCTGTTTTTATATAGGAGAAATAAGGGATGCAATTAAGGTTTAAGGGCACTAGTAATCATACATGAAAGATGGATGTCACCAACTGGTTTGTGGACTCCCATTTTGAAGACTCAAGTTTGGCATTTTGTCCATCACCTTGTTTTTTTTTTAAGTCAGACATTATAAGCTCGTGTATGGGTGCATGGCAACGACATAATATAAAATAAACAGCCCTATTTGTTTTCCAGTTTCAAAATGTTGCATCACTTATGAGACACAGAAATTAGGGGAATCCGTAAATTCAGTGTTAAACGCATTGTCCCACAAACACAGACACTGTGTTGTGGCTTTTCACACTGGCTGGGCTGTGTTGTAATGTAATGTACAACTATGGAAATACTGCTTTAAATCTATAGTGTGTACAGTATACTGTGCTTTGTGTGTGCAGGGAACCTGGAGCAGGCCAATGAGGAACTGAGAGCAATAGTGAAGAAGATCTGGAAGAGAACCAGCATGAAGCTTTTGGATCAAGTAGTGCCTCCTGCTGGTGGTATGTATACCCTGCGGCACAGTTTCACATGTACAAATATTAAAAAGGTGAACGTTTCCAAGAGGCATTGCTCTTACCTTACTGTGGTCAAAACCTTGGTTGCATCACTTGCAACAGCGTTTCCAGTTGTGTCCAGCATTTCAGCGTGTTATTTTTAACCATTAATCTATTTTAATTATGACGTTTTTATGTCTCACAGATGACGAGGTAACAGTTGGGAAGTTCTACGCTACCTTCCTCATCCAGGAATATTTCCGCAAGTTTAAGAAGAGGAAAGAACAAGGGCTGGTGGCCAAGGTGCCCCCCAAAACTGCACTCTCTCTGCAGGTACTCACATTAAAGCTAAACATACAGGGGTGGATTTGCTCCTGGGTTACGCCATGATATGTAAGCAGCACTTTGTGGTGTTTGGTCTGTGTTTAGGCGGGCCTGCGGACTTTGCATGACATTGGTCCAGAGATTAGGAGAGCCATCTCTGGAGACCTGAATGTGGAGGAGGAGCTGGATAAAGGCGTAAAGGAGTCTGTGTCAGCTGCATCTGAGGACGATATCTTCAGGGTAAAGGTTGGATACACACACCTTCACTCACTCTCCAGAAAGAAAGAGAAAGAGAGATGATCAATGCCAGCTTGAAGCCGTATTATTGCATCATGCACATAAACATACATTCTTGCATGTGCTCAGAGTCAAAAAGACATTAAAAAAAAGCCTCATGTTTCACCGCATAGCTTGGCTACAAATTGCTGTATATATATTTTTGGATTTGGGGATTTCAAACAAATTTCCTATGAAAATAAATAAAAAAACACAGCAGTATTTTACACACTAAAACTAACACACATACACAAAGCTTCTTCTACGCCTTTGGGAAGCGGGTGAGTTAAGCTATCAGCCTTCCATTTTCACCACCATTGCAACATTCGTATGCTGTTTTTTGCTGCAGTATTTGCATTGTGAAGATAAAACAGATAACATATAACCAAACCTCTGTACCTAGCTAATATTAAGCAGTATTACGTTCATAGAAAATAAAACTGCAGTGCCCAGGTTATTCTATTTTATCGGTCTGCTCTCATGTAAAGGATTTAATCTGCTAAAAATGTTCTGAAGATTTTTGGCTTTTGACAAACGCTCTTTGCTTTTCATTTCCATCGTTGCTGCAAGCAGTGAATAAGGCAGTAGTAGTTATGACTTTTGACTGGGGTGTGGTGCTATAAGATATTAAGATATTTTTTAACTTAACCTCCTTTTCTTTTTCCACTTTTATCTTCATGTCTCATCTTTCCGTTTCTCTTCTCGTCACCTTTTTCTGTTCCTCCATCTCGTCTGTCTCCGCCCACCCCACAGCGTACAGGAGGGTTGTTTGGCAACCATGTCAACTACTACAACCAGAGTGATGGCCGTGGGTCCTTCCCGCAGTCCTTTACTACCCAACGTCCCTTGCACATTAGCCAGAAAGGCTCACCTTGTGAAGGCGAGAGCCCATCTCATGAGAAGCTCATGGACTCGA
Organism: Heterochromis multidens; assembly: GCA_015108495.1. Classification (NCBI taxonomy): domain Eukaryota; kingdom Metazoa; phylum Chordata; class Actinopteri; order Cichliformes; family Cichlidae; genus Heterochromis; species Heterochromis multidens. The sequence goes on along the minus strand of VUQS01028987.1, from coordinate 6,980 downwards.
CTACTTTCACCCCTTCCTCTTACTCCTCATCAGGCTCTAACGCCAACATCAACAACGCCAACAACACTGGCATGGCTGGGGTGGCGACCCAGGGCATCAGCCGATTCCCAAGCCCATCTATAAGCACTGTGGATGGGCACACTGGGCAGCCACTCACCCCCATCCTGCTGCCAAGATCTGCATGGTGCTTTCCTCCAAAGAGGTGAGTGCAACAGCAGCTTCCATCTACCCCTGAGAATTATTTCCCTTTATGTGAGTGTTGTTTTGGACTTTTCTGATTCTTTCCTACTTTATGTGCTCTTTGATTATGTTATGAATAATTTGCTTTCCTCTTCCATTTCCCAGGCATTAGTACAAATATTTATCTAGCTTGTTAACATAATTACCAAAACAAGATGTCCATATAGACATAAATGATTCAGCTGTTTATTTCTTTTTACTACCTGCTTTCTTTCCCTGTCTTTTGTTTCTGGTGGCGAGCAGGACGTGTTTTTATGACAGCCTCATGCGGTATGTTGCCAGGGGACAGAGAGAGAGAGAGAGAAAGAGAGAGAGTGTGTGTGTCTGTTAATCTCATAATGGCATATAAAATAACATAGCTGTCAGGGTGCTATAGTAACACTTGTTGCTATGCACACTGCTTTATTTTGCATTAGCGAAAACCAGGCTACATGCTGCTACTATAAAAATCAGCTACCAAAGACTGTTTGGTTCGATGTGGCCAAACCTTTCCTATCAAGGGCTTCGCTGACTGCTGTTTTATTGGATATTATGACAGGTCTGGGTTAGACACAATGTCATTCATCTGTATAGAAACATGCAAACATCTGAAAGCTCATACTTGTCCGTTATTTTGAGCATAATTACTCATAATTTGGAAATGTATAATCTACACTCACTGCCACTTTAATAGGTGCATCTTGCTAGTACCAGGTTGGACCCACTTTTGTTTTCAAAGCTGCCTTAATTCTTCAAGGTGCTGGAAAAAATCCTCAGATTTTGGTCCATATTGACATGGTGGCATCATACAGTTGCTGCAGATTTGTTGGCTGTACATCCGTGATATGAATCTCCCATTTCACCACATCCCAAAGGTGCTCTATTGGATTGAGATCTGGTGGCTATGGAGGCCATTTGAGTACAGAGAACTCATTGTCATGTTCAAGAAACCAGCTTGAGATGATTTGAGTTATGTGACCTGGCGTGTTATCCTGCTGGAAACAGTCATCAGAAGATGGATACACTGTGGTCATAAAGGGATGGACATGGTTAGCAGCAATACTCACGTTGGCTGTAGTGTTTAAACGATGCTCAGTTGGTACGAAGGGGCCCAAAGCGTCACCATCACCAGCCTGAACCATTGATACAATGCAGGGTGGATCCATTCTTTTATTTTGTTTACGCCAAATTCTGACCCCCTATCCAAATGTCGCGGCAGAAACTGAGACTCATCAGACCAGGCAACATTTTTCCAATCTTCTATTGTCCAATTTTTGTTAGCCTGTGTAAAATGTTGCCTCAGTTTTCTGTTCTTAGCTAACAGGAATGGCACCTTCTTTGGTCTTCTGCTGCTGTAACCCGAGGTTCAGTGTTGTGCATTCAGAGATGCTCTTCTGCATACCTTGGTTGTAAGTGATTATTTGAGTTACTGTTGCCTTCCTAGCAGCAGTCTGGCTATTCTCCTCTGACGTCTGACATCAACAAGGCATTTTCACTCAGAGAAGTGCCACTCACTGGATATTTTCTCTTTTATGGACCATTCTCTGTAAACTCTAGAGATGGTTGTGCATAAAAATTCCAGTAGATCAGCAGTTTCTGAAGTACTCAGACCAGCCTGTCTGGCACCAACAACCATGCCACATTCAAAGACACTTAAATCACTTTTCTTCGTCATTCTGATGCTCGGTTTGAACTTCAGCAGATCGTCTTGACCATGTCTACATGCCTAAATGCATTGAGTTGTTGCCATGTAATTGGATAATTGGATATCTGCGTTAATGAGCAGTTGACAGGTTTACCTATCAAAGTGGCCGGTGAGTGTATATCCATTAAATCTGGTCTGTATGTTTTGAAATTTGTGCTTTATTTGGTCCATGACAAGTTAAAATATTCATATCAAACTTTGTATATATTTTGATTTTAGTAACTGGATGACTTTTCACTAGCATCCCCTTCAAAATGAACTTCACATATTAGGTCATTGCATTGTTAAGACTTTAAGAACAGCAGAGCCATTAATATGTATATTTATTCCTTTCATTGATTCCTTTTGCTACCTTGTTGGGACCTTGGGCTGGCTTTACACTTTAGTTATGCTTACAGATTGTGTGTCCTGGCATGTATGCCTATTCACTTTGCCTACTTGGACAGTAATTGATCTAAAATTATACACTCCAGTACAAGCAAAGCAAAGTATAAGCTTTCTGATGCACTCTTTTCTTTGGATTTAATCAGCTCAGCAAAACATTAACATCCACCCAGGCTTGATCAAAATCATCAAGAAGTCAGGTTGCTGTTCTAACCCAGAGTTTGCTGTAGAGCCATTAGCTGATTAAAGGGACATCTGGCATTTTTAGTTTTTTAGTTTGTTTTTTTTTTTCTTGTTTGCTTTTCTTCACCACACTGTTGTTTTGGGGAGGTTTATTTGCTGCTGTCTAAAATAATTAAAAGAATTATTTCACAAAAATTAAATTAAAAATAGGACTTCAAACTGAAAACTTGGCATTTTGTTACGACTCTTAATTCGAAACTCAGGGAAGCTGAAATATTGTAGCTTTGATGTAAAAACACATCTGGTGAAGAGGAAGAGATTAAAATTTAAATGCCAGAATGTCTCCTTAAAGCTTGAGTCTTGGGTATGAAATACAGTTGTGATCTAAAGGTTATATACACTCATTATGGGTATGAATGTCATGGTAATTCTGGGCTTTTAATGATTTCTTTAAACTGTTCTTTTTCCAGGGTGGAATAAGCATACATCTTTAATGACTTTAAAAACAAGAATTGGGTGCACAAGTTTGAATTTATTTGGGACTTTCTCTAATCCACACAGGGTCAAAAGTATACATTATTGTGTCCAAGTTTCAACTGCCTACCAGTTGATTTGAAGTGAAGTAAAGTCATTATTTCATCCTCTTTGTGTATTGTACCAGTACCAGTACCACTGGCAACAAAATAGCCCCAGAGCATGATGCTACCACCACTATGCTTGACGGTTGGTACAGTGTTCTTAGGTTCGAAAGCCTCACCTGTATTCCTACAAACATACCTCTTGTCATTGTGGCCAAATATGTCAGTCTTTGTTCTGTCTGACCATAAAACCTTTCTCCAGAAGGAATTTGGCTTCTCCATGTATGCAGCTGCAAATTTCAGTTGATACACGCTCAAATATATACATGCATTCACTTAAATCTTTTAATAAATGGTGCTGAAGATTCTACAAGGTCTTTTAACTTTGATGTGTCACCACTTTGCCAATGTCTGGAAGAAGACCCAGACTATCACCCTCAAATGAGAGGAAATTAGTTAGGATGTTCAGGAACAACCCATGATCTGCCATGAGCCTGCCTGCCATGATCTGGAAATTGCTGGAACACCAGCGTCACTGTCCACAGTGAAGCAAGTTTTAGATCACATTGATTGAGCTATTTGACCAAAATGACAAACGGTATGTTTGGAGGAGTAAATGTAAGGCTTTCAAACCTAAGAACATTGTACCAACTGTCAAGTATGGTGGTGGTAACATCATGCTTTGGGACTATTTTGCCACCAGTGGTGTTGGTACATTGCTCAAAATGGATGAAATAATTAATAAGGAGGACTACTTCCAAATTCTTCAGCTTCACCTCAAATCAACAACTAGACGGTTGAAACTTGGACACAACTGGGTGTTCCAACAGGACAACGAGCCCAGATAGACACCAAAACTGGTTGTGGAGTGGATAAAGCAGGCTAACATTAAACTTCTAGAATGGCCTTCCCAAAGACCTGACCTCAACCCTATTAAAAATCTGAGAACTACGCTTAAGAGCCAAGTCTATGCCAGGAAAACCAACCAATTTAAATGAACTCTACCAATTCTGCCAAGAAGAGCGGTCAAATATCCAGCATATCCAGGTAGAGGTGCAACTTGCTAAGTGAGATTTAACCAAATATTAAATATTATATATTTGAGCCTGTATGTACTGTATACTTAATAATAAACAAATTGAATTCTTGTTTGTAAAGTCATTACATTAAAGTCAGATGTATACTGTACAATCATTCCACCCAGGGAAAAGAACAGTTCAAAGAAATCATAAAAAGCCCAAACTTACCATGGCATTCATGCCCATGATGAGTGCATGTTAACTTCTGACCACAGCTGTAGATGTGACTGGGAAGAAGACATCTTTGAGATGCAAAGAGAATTATAACCTCCTCCCATCAGACATCCACAAGTATAGCATAAATTGGATTTGAATCTTACTCTCCCAAGGAGAGCCTTGTGCTTAACCCACTGTGTCACAGCATCTTACTTGCTATGTGGACGTTTGTGCTCTTCACACTAGTTTTACAATTCACTCAATCTGGTCTGAACAGATTTGTGATTAGCCTGTCAAGGCCCAGAGGAGGTGCAGGAGTCTAGTTCCCTATCAGACAACAGTATGAAAGGTTGTTGTGGAAATTTCCTTTTGTCCAGTGATGCCAAAAACATCATGCCAACCCCAGCTTTTTTTTTTTTTTTTGATAAGCAGTGATTCACAGAAAGCAATAGCCTGTGCAATAGCCTCTGATTCTGGGACTTTATTGACCTTGGAATGATGATAGCAGCATAAAAAGTACTTATTTAAATTCTCTGTAGGCCTACATTAAAATACAGCTCCCTGAGAGCTAGCTAGCAATAATCCTCAATAATTTATCCTCTTCTTTGTTTTAAAGATGTCTGAACTTCAGTCTTGCTATCAATTGCCATATTCTAGGTGTTGCCTTTAATGCTATTCACCATTTTGCTTCAAGAAAATAGCTGCAATTTCCACCTGCTTCTCTTCAGAATAGCTCCTCTCCTCCTCCTCCTCCTTCCTACACGCAGTAGTTAAGCATCCATGGGTTCCTCCTTTTTTGCGAATCATTTTTCAGTGTATTTACATGTATTTGCCTGTTTGTCTTCCTGTTTTGTGTTGTGTGTCTTAATGTTCATTCTGTGTTTTTGTTTGTTCGGCTGTTTGCTTGTTTGTCTGTAGCTCGGACTCGTGTGACAGTCATCTGCCAATCATACGAAGAGGGGAGGGGTCAACAGAGGAGACATACGACGAGAGCTATGTTGAAGACAGGGTGTACCATGAGGATGACCACTCGCTCTCCTCTGACATGTAGCGTTTAAACACATATGCACTCAAAAACAACAATGAAAAAAAGCACATTTTATCCCAAAGCCTTTAATATTTCACAACTTTTTCTTCATTTTATGCATTTGTGTGCTCTTGTTAGGCTGGTGTATCACGATGAGACTTGTAAGCAGTTGACTCCCATGGAGGAAGCAGCGGAAGTAGAGGACAGAAGAGGAGGAGGAGGGTGGCAGTCTCCCAGGAGAGTCTTCCTCTGCCCCACTTCTCTGGGTGAGTAGAGGCACATGCACTTTAAAAAATGTTGCCTATAAATTGTGCCTGCTGTAATTTATGCATCTTTACATTCTATGTTTTTGCATATTTGTGGCATTGATGTCAGGGCGGAGATCATCCTTCCATCTGGAGTGTCTCCGGAGACAGTCGAGGCCAGACGTCTCTCAGAAGACGGCTGTACCTTTACATCTTGTACATCATCAGGTAGCAGACGCCTACATAATAAAGGCAAACACACAAAGTTACAGATGCACATAAAAGACGTGGAAAGCAAACTTAATCCTCCCAGCTGCTCCTCTCTAACTCTCTCCCTCTCCTCCTCCAGGCTCTGGCTGTGGCAGGGTTGAGTCCTCTGCTAAGACGGAGTCACTCACCGACCCTCTTCAGTCGGCTGTGCTCCACACCTCCAGCAAGTCCCACAGGTATACCACATGCTGTACACGCCCCAAACTCTAAAAAGCTTTGTCAGAAAAAAAAACCGGATCACATTATCTGTATTTAATGGGGAATAAAGCAGACCACTGAAACCAGGATTGGGAATTTTGAAGCACTTTCTGTTCTTGTCACATTACATCAGTGATAGAGTTCTTTTTCTAACTTTGCTCGGTGTTTCACTATGGGAATCGCCTTGGCGTGACCAACTACGGAAGCTCTAATGACACCACGTCTGTCCATGACAGACCTGTCGAGCCGTGCTCAGGGCTCCGCCCCCTCCTACCACCACGGCCGACCAATCCCTCCCTACTCATTCTCGCTTTCTTCCCGTGAGAAACTACATTGAGCTCCCTCAGCGCGTCCAGGCTAAGCTGGTTAGCTGTTTAACAGTTCCCAGGCGTCCCGTAGAGGAGTACGTCACCGAACGCAGTCTTCCAGTTCTTGTCTGGATTGTGCTGAGTAAGTCCTTCGAAAGAAGTGTACTTATAGTTACACACTTGGGGACAGCGATCGCGTCAAGCGAGTTGTCTTAGCGGTTACCTGGTTTTAGCTAGCGGGGTAACCGGCGTTTGTGTAACTCGGGCTAACGCGTTACGGCGAGCCTTTTCTTCTCAGTGTCCCGCTAGGATTAGCTTGTTAGCAGGCCACAAACCGTGTTAGTGTCAGGCTAGCATTAGGTTGTTAGCTTAATCGGCTAGCAGAGCTCAGCTAACGTGTCACGACGAGCTGACTCTCTTGCGACTAGCGCGGACTTAACCCCCGCTGCTAGCGGTAGCTACAATCGGGCTGACGTGTCACGACGAGTCTGGTGTAGCTCAGTCCCAACCCTTTCCAATAATCATGGCTACGGCTCCTACCCCCGCCAAAGGGTCAGAACCGAAGGCCAAAGAGGCTGCATCCCGCCCGTGCCCCGCATCATGCGGTGCCTCCATTTCGGGCAGGGAC
>VUQS01028986.1:8618-19761 GCA_015108495.1 Heterochromis multidens | reverse complement strand
ATCTGAGAAAATAAAGTGCCTCATCCACAACTACCACAAAAGACTTCAAGCTGTCATTGATGTTAAAGGAGGCAATACACGGTATTAAGAACTAGGGTATGTAAACTTTTGATCAGGGTCATTTGGATAGTTTCTGTTGTCATTATGATTTAAAAAGGGCAAACACAAACACAATAGTTTGATAATAAATGGCTTCACCCAACCACTAACCATGAGTGAAAGAAAGGTTTTTGTATTATCATTCATATTCTCTGAAAAGTGGCCAAAAAAATCACAACTTCTGCCAGGGTATGTAAACTTATGAGCACAACTGTGTGTGTGTGTGTGTGTGTGTGTGTGTGTGTGTGTGTGTATTTCATCAACTAATTAGACTTTCTACTGCTTACTCTTATGCCAGAATAATGTTTACTTTGAGCATAATTCTTTTCCTTTCAACCTGGCTGATATATAGCTGTTAGATCTTACTAGGACATGAGAAGGTGAGTGTGATGTATTTGGCACTTTCTGAGAAATAAATTCCAACTATCTGGTGCCCTGGTATGCTTGCATGGCACATACATTAAATATGATAATGTTATGTCACGGTAGCTTTGCTTTCATCACGCTTCCATTCTTAGTGGTTATGTATTGTGAAAGTGACAAAGAATTTTAGTACAAAAACATAAATGCTAATTCAGCATTACTCACACTGCTTTATGAAATGCAGATAAATATAAACAACCCTTTTCAGTGCTGCAAACTTGCTGTCACTGTCCATTATATTATTACTGTCTTGCAGTGAGAGTTAGAGATGGCTGAGAAGGAGTATTGATACACCCAAGTCATTTTTTATTCTCTATCAGAATGTAACTGGGTGTGATCAGAGATCTGGAGATCTATCCAAATCAGTCATCTTCTGTAGTAGTGTGCAGTGGATTGTGCTCTAGCTGTTTCTGTTCTGAGTCTCTATGTGTACCCCTGCCGTGAAACCTCTAACCCTGTGGACACAAAGCTTGGTTCCTTTTTCCTTTAGAGCTGCTGGCCCGTAAGGACATTGTGCTTACACTCAGCGAGGGAATGGATTAACCAGCAAAATAACATAGCTTTATTAAATCACAAATCTCCAACAGACTCTTTATCCCTCTGTGGCACCAAGTTTGCTTAACAAGCCCCCTCTGAACCCTCTGCCCCGATCCTAGGCCCCTGCTAAATTGGTGGCCCACTGTTTGTGCTACTCTCGCACTTCATTACAGGCTTAGATTCCACTGAACTGTCTCACGGTATTGTGCTGCATGGTGGGGATGGAGTGGGAGGAGATATTTATTTATACTATTATTATTCAGAATAAGTGTGCAGGATAAATCATATGAAGAAATAGACTTTATAGCATTCCTGAAAATGGCTGATGTACCATCCAAAATAAAAATGTATTTGCTGTTAAGTTTGACTTAGCAGCAAACTTTACTGTAACTTGTCTATTATTCCTTAAGCTCGGGTACACTATTACTTTACAATAAACTTTAACTTTCAAAGCCAACTGCTATTTAAACTTCAGAAGCTTGAAAAGCCCCCACCCTACTCCCACCCCACTCTGCACCCCCAATGGGGAGGGATCAGAGGCACAACTAAGAAAAAGCAACTTATTACAGATTTTTAATGCCAAAATTGTGACAGTTTGCATAGGTATTTGCCTACACAGAGCCTTCACAGAGGGGTGTGCAACCTACGCAGATGTGCAACCTTGTTACAGCTCACGTCCCTTCCTCTAGACTAACAAAAGGCTCTCTTTGCATCATCTTGGTTCAAGCTAAACAAAACATGCCTGGCAGGGAGTGAGTTAAGGCTTTTAGGAGGGGTGAAAGTGCAAAGTGTGTTGGATTTAATACACAAAACAAAATGAGAACATTACAATAAATGTTTTTGTGTTTATTTTTCTTGTTTTCATAATTGTTGGAAGCCAAAATTGTAAAAAAAAAAATAGAATGAATAAATGTTTGTGTATACTATTAAAATTGATGAGTCTTTTTGCATTTCAGGCAGCAATCAGAAAAAAAAAATAGAAAGTGAAAACATCTGCAGCTGAACATCCCTTTCACTCTGTTCTTGTCCTCTGCCAGATCCAGTTCAAGTTTCCTTCATTTTCACTTTGTTGAATTAGGATAATTAACTCTCCTGACACACTATGCAAAGTAATCAAATCTGCTCTTTGGCAGTATGTGAATTAGTTTAAAAGTTTCACTGTGCTCTGCCCTCTCTCTCTCTCTCTCAACCTCTCTCATGCCATACCTAACACCTCCCAAGGTTGGCATTTATCCAGGATTTTAATGAAATGGGCTATAGGAATGCCGAACGTATCTAAACCATATAGATCAGGGGAAGTGGCCAGTAGGAGACCCACATTAATCAGTGATACACTGGGGACACACAATAAATCTGGCATTTAACGGCCCAACACTAGATTAGTGATCACTAAGAAGATGCACTGGCATGAATTTTTTTTTGTGCACCACATGCTTCAAAATGTTCACAAACACCACTTGTGGTTTTGGCATGTCAAAACCCAAGCCTGATCATGAATTTTTTGAGGCTGATTTTGATTAATAATGAGTATTTATTTTAAAAGAGTCCCTTAAAGTGGACCTATTATGCTTATTTCCAGTTACACATATTCTTGGACTCTTGCATAATTCACAGTTCAAACAATGTATTTATCTTTTACTACCCCTTTATACAGCTCCTCAGTTAATCCACTCTCTGAAACGAGCCATATTAGCTCCTGTCTTGTTAAGTGTCCCTGTCCCTATACAAACAAACTATAAACCTACTCAAAAACCACATTTCTCATACCAAGCATGAACATCATTACCTACTTATTGTGAGATTTAGTCTTTATTCACAAGTACAGAACAATGTTTATGTTTGAGGGATTTCAGTGATTCAGTGGTTCTGAAGATGGAACAGTCTTGACTGTTTCGCATTAGTCCTCTGAGAAGAAACTTTTTTTTCTTTTCTTTAGGGAAGGCAAACGATTAAACTTCACATCTGAAAAGGTGATATTTGAATACTGGGTGAATCCACTATATAGTGATACAATATGAAATGAACAGTCAGACCTAACTTGGCACACATTCCTTGTTGCATTATTGAGTTTGTTTGCTAAATCTATCATCTGCCTGATGTTTACTTTCATCCTCTCTTGCACAGTGCACATCTTAAATGTTGCAAAACCTGAACTCCACCTTTGTATATATCTAATTTACGATTGCAAAATTTATTTATTTTTTTGTTTGTTTTACCTCAGTTGACCTCAATGTACTGAACAGAACCGAACATCTTTCGCCTCTTTTGTACAGTAATTTATGGTGTTGTTTTCACCCACGACATTGTTGCCCTGAGGTGTAACATTGAGACATTCTTTGCTTGACATGGTTTACAGAGACAACAACATGCTTCTGAGGTCAGTGACTCTCCAGTCACATTCCAGCTGCTCCCACAGTAACCAGTGGCAGGCGGACGAAGGGCTGGCATTTAGCTTTAGTGCATTGTTTGTGTCTCTCATGCCAATTCTACTTTTTAAGTGCCAAGTCTAGAAACATGTCAGCTGATGCCTAACTTCTCAGGCTCTTGGTGTCCTGATTGGATATGAATGGTTTCAGGATTTAGACAATGGATTCTTCAGAGTGTGTAAAAAAAAAAAGTGCAGCCAAGGGATTAGCAGCGATGGGTTAATGGTATATGTGATGGTTTCTGTGTATATTAGGTAATCGGCACAATAGTGAGGTCTGGCTGTTTACAGTTTGAATATTTAAATGTGTTCTTTGGCAATTTGGATTGTCCAAGCCACAGTTAAGTGAACTGGAACTCAGCTGACTGAAAATGTCTGGCTAGGACTTGTTAGGCTCAGTGTAAAAGTAAAGACTTTAGCATGAAAAGCTTAGTGGCAGATCCTGCAGAAGAAGCAAAGAAACTCTTCACATGTGCACACTCACACCCACACACAACTCACACACACATACGCACTACAAAAGTAGTTTCACTGGCTGCCAGATAAGCTAAAGTAATAACAGTGCCATCTCAGCTAATTTTAGCCCCGTATTGAATGAGCCGCCACTGGTATTCATGGCAACATTTCTGGCTGAGCTAAGCTGTATATTCGGTCTCTCTGTATTGCCTGTCTCACGCGTTCATATTCTCTTTTCTTGCTCCCGATCTTCATTTTTCCTCCTGCCTCAACCTTTTCCATGTTGTTCATTCCATTTTACTCCCCTTTCAATTCTCCATTTTTCTCATCATCTCTCCTCTCTTTTTAATACACCACTCTGTTTAAAAGCTATCACATCCGGTTTGTTATTTGGGGCCATGCCTGACATTTCTAATCTGAGAGACATCAATGTGATTATTTCTGAATCCCTTTTTGTAGAATATAAAAACCTCTTTACAAAAGTAAACATCTCCCTATACCTGTTATGGTTGGTGTTTTCTCCCAGTCTATTCTGTTCTGCAGTTTGTGCAGCACCATACACCAGAGACATACTCTCAGTCTTACATAATAAAGAGTAATGACCACTAAGAATAGAAATATGTTTATGTGCTAGATATTAGCACCTCTAGCCATGACTATGTTCTTTCTCCTTATGTTCTCCTACAGAGTTTTTAAGAATCTGTTGTTATTCAAAGTGTACTATTTGTGTGATTGAGACCTCCTTATCAGACAGCTGTCACAGAGGTGTCAGTCTTCATGTATTTGGCTGCACTATGCTGCCACCCACAGACCTAATAGTCAATGTAAAACAGTAATAAATGTGTGCTCTGAGTTTGTCACACCACAGAAATGTGGGTTATCAACCACTATGCCAAATTTGAATTATTAAAGTATATATAAAGTATATAAAATCCGGTTTGAAAAACTTTAGCAGCATTCTCAGCTCTGAAATGTTGTGGTTGCTTATTAACAGCTCACATTTCACATCGGCCCAAATGGACTGCTGAAGCAGGCAAACAAAGTGTTTTAACCAGTTTACACTGGCTTGGGAGAAAATTACTACACGCTCCCAATATGGAATATTTTTCTCACTTGGTTGTTTGTGTGATAAGTTTGAAACCCTTTTAGAAAACTACACAAATATGGGGCTTGAAGATTCAGTAATTATGTTACATGGCAAAGCAACTGCTCACAGAAATATACATAGTATAGGCAGCTTTTACATTCATTAGTTGGCATGCATTGCCGTAAAGTGCACTTCATCAAGTAGCCAGTTGAGGCTGGCTATGAAAACGAGTCAGAAATAAGCAGAAACAGGCTGCAAAAAAGGTCACTGCAAAAGGTTTGTGTAGCTATTCCCTCCTTCATGAGTTTTTTTTTTCTTTATGAACTTTGTTTATGTTTAAAGGAAGGGATTGGCTGCTGTGACTGGCAGGTGGATGTCGACATAAGATTCATCTCCGCTGGTTCAAGTCACTTACTGGACCTCTTAGCTGTGTTTTTTAATGTAATGAATTATCTGGCTGTTAGTCTGTTTGCTTGGCTTGCTGTTCTTGTAATTGTTGTAACGGTCTGTATGTGTGTCCTCTAGTTTTAGTGAGTGAAAGTCCAGTAATTCATTTGTATGTTACTTAACACTAATTAGCTGGTATCTCTGTCTGTGTGACACACTCATACACACACCGGCCACTTCATTAGGTACAGCTGTTCAACTGCTCATTAATGCAAATATCTGATTAGCCAATCACATGTCAGCAACTCAGTCCATTTAAGTGTGTAGACATGGTCAAGCTGATCGGCTGAAGTTCAAACTGAGCATCAGAATGGGGAAGAAAGGTGATTTAACTGACTTTGAATGTGACATGGTTGTTGGTGACAGACTGGCTGAGTATTTCAGAAACCGCTGATCCACTGGGATTTTGCACAACCATCTTTAAGGTTTACAGAGAATGGTCTAAAAGGTTATCCAGTGAGCGGCAGTTCTCTGCACAACAATGCCTTGTTGATGCCAGAGGTCAGAGGAGATGACCATATTGCTTTAAGCTGATAGCAACAATAACTCAAATAACCACTCGTTATAACCAAGGTATGCAGAAGAGCATCTCAACACACAACAAATCGAACCTTGAAGCAGCAGAAGACCACACCGGGTGCCACTCCTGTCAGCGAAGAACAGGAGTGGCTACAGTTCACACAGGATCACCTAAATTGGACAATAGGAGGTTGGAAAAACATTGCCTGGTCTGATGAGTCTTGATTTCTGCTACGACATTCAGATGGTGGGGTCAGAATTTGGTGTAACCAAGGTGAAAGCATAGGTCCATCATGACTTGTATCAACAGTTCAGGTCGTAGTGTAATGGTGTTAGGGATATTTTCTTGGCACACTTTGGGCCCCTTAAGCTACATCCACACTGGAAGTGACATGGCGACCAGAGACCATAGAAAGTGAATGACATTCCGCAACTTCAAGCAACCACGGGCAAAATAACCACTGGCGACGCAAAGTATGTGGAACTCAAGATAAACTTTTTTTAACAGGTGAGCGATTGAAGTAACTACCAGTGAGAGTGAAGAATGCCACTGATTAACATATGACCTGTTAATAAATACATTAAAGGGTTACCTAGGCAGCCAGAGTTTGAAATGTCTAAGTAAGCCATTAGCTGCAAAGTGATGTGACCGTGTCCATCCCTTTATGACCACAGTGTACCCATCTTCTGATGGCTGCTTCCAGCACGATAATGCACCATGTTACAAAGCTCAGATCATCTCAACTGGTTTCTTGAACATGATGATAAGTTCTCTGTACTCAAATATCCTCCACAGTCACCAGATCTCAATCCAATAGAACACCTTTGGGATGTGGTGGAACAGGAGATTTGCATCGTGGATGTGCAGCCGACAAATCGGCAGCAACTGTGTGATGCTGTCATGTCAGTATGGGCCAAAATCTCTGAGGAATGTTTCAGGCACCTTTTTGAATGTTTGTCACAAAGAATTAAGGCAGTTCTTAAGACAAGAGAGGGTGAATCCCAATACTTGCAAGGTGTGCCTAAAAGTAGCCAGTGAGTGTATAGGTTATGGATAGAAATGGCAAACCAAGCTAACTAGCAAGATAATTTCAGCATTAGTTGCTCTTCCACATATGGTCACTTCTATGGACATAACAAACAATAACCATTGCAATTTTAAATACCAGGAGCAATATGATAATTGTTATTCATTCTTTAGAAAAAAACAAAACGTTTTTCTTTAGAAAGTGTATATCTTTATTTATTAAAGTGGCACATTTTCCTGAATGTTAATCTGTTCTTTTAAGAATAAGATACTGTAAGTGAAAAAAGATCCGTGTGAACAACCCGTCAGTACCAAAATAGGAATAAGACTCAGTACTCAGCAATAAAGATTCCACACCATGTATTACCACATATTATTTATGTACCCATGCAATTGTGTGAAAAGGTTTTTGTGTAAACCCAGACTGTGTGAGTCACAAATGTGTGTCCAAGGAAACTCTCCCTGCAGACCGTTGAGAGAGACAGAATTTTCAATACTCTTAATCCAAAGTGAGAAAGAATAATTCTACTTAAGAAATCTTTTAAGATTTTTGAAGAAAATCTTTAACAAAATCACAAAGGAATTGACTTCAGCTCTGTAGAGAGAGAAAAAGGAAACATCAGGGATAGATTTTAGATCCAGGACATTACTATTGATCCATCATATTACTTTTGAAAAGTGTTGAAAATGAGTTTTCAAAAGAAGAGGTGCAGACTCAGAGGAATATCCAGAATTTAGGTCATGCCCTTTACTGCAGCAACTTAAGACCTCTTCAGACATGCACTGTAATCCCTAAATGCTCATAACAGCATGTTTGAAAAAGAACCTTAGTCATTTTTTCCATAAATGTCGCTCGTGCCGTTTTCTTGCTTCGTACCATGTAACATTTCTATAACATTTTGCACACTACTCACGTGTGGATAAATGCAGTTACTTTTACATTAAAAGCACACAGTTGTAACAATGTAGCAATCATGTCCTTTAGAAGAGTCATCATGGCACTTTTCCATAAGAGAGACCTGTGTGAAGACTTAAACCCATTACTTAAATTGGCAAATAAAACATGCAATGTTAGATATTTAATGTTTGGAAGCAAAATAACAGAAATGCTGTGTGTGTCTGGCAGGAGCTCTATTTTGGGAATGGTCGAAGCCTCCTCTCTCCTGTTGTCCTGTACTATGACTCTTCTGCTTGCCCTCTGGCTACATGCCTCTTGTACAGAGCACTTCACACTTCCCCAGTGAAACCAAAGCTTTGCCTTAAACCTACTGCTTTGCCACGTCCTCTGAGCTATTTTTACTCCAGCAGTGGCTACTGCTGTTAAACCCATACCACAGCCTTTTGGACTGTAGCAGAGGCCATGTGTTTCCATCTGTGGTGGTGTGTCTAGGTATATGAACGTGTATGGGCGTGTGAGTGGTAAAACTGCATTTAAAAAGACATGTGTACAGAGTAAGCTACAGTAACAATTTGATATCCGCTAAAAATTACGGGCAAACCCCCTAGCCTGGGGTTTGAGATGCTGACCATGAGCCACAGCCTCCTTATTCAAATTTAAACAGGGAACTTCAAACCCAGTTAGATGTACCTCTGGCACTGACATTGACCATTGAGAGAAAAAGCTGTCTTACCTTACAAAGCCAATATAAAGATCTTGTAAATAAGTTTTTAGCACACTTCTGAAATATCCAGCAACAACCATAAATATAAGCGTGTTTGAAAAATGAAATATCTAGTGGGGCAGCATGGTCGTGGGGTGGTTAGCACTGCTGCCAGAAAATGGATGGATGGATGAAATATCTAGTGTGAGTGGTAAAACTCACTTCTAAACCTCTTGTTGTATTATTATGAACGCCCTGACGCCACTTTCTACTTACAGTCATGCACCATACAGAACTGATAGTCCTTGTGATGGAGCACCTGAAGCTGTGTTTTCCCAACTTCGGAGGAGTTTGCAAGAAAGAACCCCAAAACATATGGTGTCAGAACTGGGATAGTCGGAAGAAGAAAACTGGCCTTCCAGTGCAATGCACAAAACTGTGTTCCCAGCACAGATGGTCAGATGAATGCTAATCAGTTTTCAGCACTGTGGAAGCCTACCTGTTTTCTTCCACTGTCCTCAAGAGTCCAGACTTCAGTAGAGGAAGTACAGGTTGACACATCTGTAGTCAACCTTGGAGCGCTCCTGGCCCAGGGAGACCTCTCTCTTTCAATGTTGCATCAATAAACCTTTAATAGATTTTCTAGTCTTATGAGCTGCACAGGCTTCCTTATCCAACTCCTGTTGCTGTTTTTCTTGTTCCCTGAGAAGTTCTTTGTTATTTACAAGGGGTTCCTGTGCCTTTGCATCCATCAGTTGACACCGTTTCTTAGCTAGACTTTCCTCAGTAATTTGCCTTTGTATTTCTTGCTGTGTTTTACTCTCTCCTCCAACATTGCGGTTTGAAGGTCAGTTAGTCCCTCAGTGGTAGTAGAGCATCCTGAAATAGAATCCTCACATACCTGGGTTCCAGGTCTACTGTGCTTGGAACCTGAAGCATATGATCAATGAGAGGGTGAGTGTTTCACAATCAGTTTGGCCACTGCTAATGGTTGATGGTTCTGGGTAACTGAGGGCTGGTGGATATTGTCGCCGAATTCTCGGGCACACTGATATGTCAGCAATATCAACATGTTCCAACTCCACGTCGTTCTTCAAGCCAGATAAAGATAGTCAACTAGAAAACACACACTTATATACACACATACATAAGCACACCACAAATGTGTCCTGGTGCAGTCATAGACAGTTCCATTTGCTAAATTTCAAAATTGTTGTATCATTATTATTGTTATTATTATTGTTATTATTATTATTATTATTATTATTATTATTATTATTGAGGTGGGAGGGTGGAGCAGTGGACAACACTGTCACCTCACAACATGAATGTTCTTAGTCCTTCCTGTGCAGTTTACATTCTCCCAGTGCTTGCATGGGTTCTCTCTGGGTACATGCCAGAATCCAAAGACATGCTTGTCAGGCCTGTTGCTGAAAAATTGGCTGCAGGTATGAATTTGAGGATAAATGGTTGTCTGTGGGTATGTGTTGGCCCCGTGATGGACTGATGACCAGTCCAGGGTATGTCCCATCTGCTGGGATAGGCTCCAGCCATTCACGACTCTGAAATGATGGATGGATAGATGGATGCATAATATGCAAAAGTTTTTCATCTTTTTTTCCTGTTGCTCTTTTGTAAATAATCCCACATTTTGCACCTTGGGAAGCCAATATATAAAAATGACAACATTTTTTTTTCAAATGCACCTAGGTTTTTCCAGCTTTTAAAGAACTTTTGAGAAAACAACAGATGTTTTGTATTTTTATTTCATTTATAAAAATGTACATTGGCATAACACTAAGAGTATCACTGTTAGTAGCAAAAACAGATATGGAGTAACTGTCAGTGCTGATAGTCCTTGTGATGGAGCACCAGAAGGACATGTGACACATGAGCGAGATATGAGTGTCAGATTACATCTCCTCTATTGCACCAGCAGCTGCTAAAGACATGCCAGAATCAACTACATACAACAGAAATACAACATAAACATCATAGGCTCTGTATGAGCTGTATAACTTTTGTAACATAGAGTTCTTTATACTGTGTGTTGATTTCTGCACCATATTGAAGCAGTTCTTAAGTGCTACAGCTTTCAACTTATCTCCAAACCTGGAGGCTTCATTTTCACATTTCTCTCTCTCTTTCTCTCTCTCTCTCTCTCTCTCTCTCTCTCTCTCTCTCTCTCTCCCTCCTCTGTCCTTTTTTACTTCTGCCTTTTCTCTTATCTCCCACACTCTCCCACTCTGCTTCAGTGAAGTACATCAAGGAGATGTCTGCCTTCTTTAAAAGCTCTGGGTCCCCCGGAGCAACCCTCCCGTGGGATTCTCCCCCTTCAACACCTCAAAGGGGCACTGAGCTCTCCCCTGCTGAGGTGAAGGAGCCCCGGAGCATCCCGCTGAAGATGTGCCAGGTGTCACGAAAACAGTGCCCTCCAGACACAGAAAACCGGTACTACATGTTAAAGCTTCACTTCAGTTTATACATTAAAAAAAAAAAAAAAAAAAAAAATTTCACCCAAA
>VUQS01028984.1:0-10097 GCA_015108495.1 Heterochromis multidens | reverse complement strand
ATTAACTGAAGTACATATTTTTAGTTGCAAAGTGGTTAGTCGACAATAGGAAATTAAGTTAAATATTTCTTTCAAGAAGACATTTACAAGATAACTGTTATATGTGCTGAACAGGCAGGATTTCTCCCTCTAGGTTCTTGGTAATTTGCTCCCAAATTAGTGATGATTTAATGCTTCATCATCTGTGGTTGTGTCTTGCAGAATTGGCTGGATCCTTCCAAGGAGCTGAAGAAGCAGATCAGGAGTAAGTGCAGCAATCCAGTGAAGCTACCTGACTGTCTTATGCTCTGAATACCCAAGTGAAGGCTGTGCTGTTGTTAAATGCAGATTGTAATCATTTCATGTTCTGTCAATACCTCAGCTGGACCCTGGAACTTTGCTTTCAATGTAAAGTTTTACCCACCAGACCCCTCACAACTGTCTGAGGATATCACAAGGTCAGTTAGCATTTAATTTCTTTATAATGTGTTTACATGCATCATCTTCTCCTGTATGTTCTACTTTTAATGGACTTTGTAGACTTGGATGCATAAAAATGTACTTTAAGAAAAATGTTATATTATAGCGATAGGCATTTAAAAATCTCAGGAGGCTCGCAAAGAAAAAAAATTCAGACATTGGATTTGATAAGTAACACAAAATTGTAGTTGTGTTTACATTTATATATATTTTCTGTCCTCCTCCTCATAGGTACTACCTGTGCTTGCAGCTGAGAGATGATGTTGTTTCAGGTCGCCTGCCCTGCTCATTTGCCACCCACACGGTGCTGGGCTCGTACACAGCGCAGTCTGAACTTGGAGACTATGACTCTGAGGAACTTGGCAGTGACTACCTCAGTGAACTGCGTTTCGCACCGAACCAGACCAAAGAGCTAGAGGAGAAGGTCATGGAACTCCACAAGACTTACAAGTTAGTATCTGTAATAGTATTTCATATACTGCATACAGGTACCTTTCAGGAAAAGAATTATTAATAGAATTACAAATGTGTAAAGCTTATTGGTGTGAGAAAATAATTGTTGATGCTTTATCAGTTCAGAGCGTTTAGGGTGCCATTAGGGTATTGGTGGTTGGACAGCAAGAAGAAAAAAAGTCTACCTCAAAGTATAAACATGTGATTTTGAATTTCCTCTGTGGAAATGGCATACCTATGCATGAGACACAGTTGATAAAAATGGTGTCAAATGTTGGCAGAATGTTTTTAGAAAATATAGACTGCTTCTCTAGAGTAACTTTATGGGTCAGTTTCGATACATGAATATCAAAGAACTAACAAAATGTTGTGATTGCATTTAGTGAGATCTGAGTAAATAGGTCCTCTGATTAAATGTCATCTTTCAATTCAGAAATGTGACACTGAATTGACCTTCTAGTTTTTGCCCCATTATTAAGCCTTGAATCAATCTGTGAACCTGAGTGAATTTTCTCAATCTGAACTAAAATCTCTTCTAAAAGGCATCAGGTCTGCAGACACTGGTTCTAGCTGGATGTCCTTTATCTGAGCCCCTACATTCTCCCTTTATTGCAATGATTTGTGTGTAATTTGATGCTGGTCTAATGGCAGGAGTGAGGCAGTGACATTGCCAGGATTAGGGTCTTCTCTAAAGACCATCTAAAAATGGATGCACTTATGATTCTCTATAGAGCTTCAGCTAAAAGCATCCATGAAAACAACCTTTTTCCAAAATCTTTTAAGCAGTAAAACTGCTAATAATCCGTATAGACATTATTGGAAACGGTTCTGTCAAGTGTCACATTAGTCAGAAAAGTTTAAATCTCTTTGCTTTACTTGCTTATGTCTGATCTGCTCTGCCATGTCCATTTAGGGGGATGTCACCGGCTGAAGCAGAGATTCACTTCTTGGAAAATGCCAAGAAGCTGTCCATGTATGGTGTGGACCTGCACCACGCTAGGGTAACAAATCATGACAAATTTTAACTCCATAAAATTTTTATCTATTTTTGTTTAATTATTTTTAATTTTATTTTTTGAATATTTCTTACAGAGCGATAATATCAGTCTATACAATTCAACCTAACTGGTGAAAGTGAATTAAAATAAAGTTGCTACTTCTTCTGAAGTGACGAATGATTAAGTTGTTTTTAAAATGCATTAATACACATGCAAACCAAACAGTAACCTTTTTTTTCCCCCCTCTTCAGCGTAGTTGTGTGCAAGAAGGCAAACAACCATCACCCAAATTGTCAGAGAGTTAAAGGAGAAAATTGACACCAGTCTCATATGACTGCATTAAATATGAAGTTACAATTATCACAAAGTCTAAAAATATAAAGTGTCGACTTTATGGGAGGTTAGCATAGTCTTTGTGAAAAAGGTGGACATGGCTACCACGATTTCACCTGAGGCCTAAGAAAAAAATAAGCACTTTTCCCAAAATGTCAAACTAGTTATTTAAGTTGTTTCTATAGACAAATCGGTGTACCAGAAGGACATTCACATCTTCAGACATGGTGGGTGCCTCCAAAAAGAAAAATGTTTCCCAGAATGTGGACATAAACTGTTTTTGCATTTTCTGTATGAGATCTTATACAAACACATCACTCATGCAGTCAGTATTGGCACTTGCTACCACAACACTGCTGCTTCAGACACATCATGGCTGCCACAGTAATGCCTCAATTTTAACATGCCACTGCTGCTCTGCTGACTGACATTGTGCCACTGCTGCCTCTCTGGGGTTGGGGTGGGTTTAAGAGGGGTGATAGGTGGAAGGGGGTCTGGAGCCCAGCTTGACTTGGATAATTTTCCGTCTGTTTCTATTCCACTGGCCAGATGGGATCAAATACGTCACTAGAAAATGGGCAGTAAAAAGAGAGAGCTGGAGTAGGACAGCAGGACTGCTGTCGTCATAAAAGAAAATTACAGCCATCAGTCTTCTTGATATGAATCTGTTATCAAATGTGCTTTGAAAGTCAAAAATGGATATAGATGCATGTGATGGGGAGGAAATTGCCTTCACAGATTTAGATCAGAATAGAGGAGATGACAGAGAAGCGGAAAGCGGCCTTGATCAGACTGAGCAGACGTCGATGCTCAGTGTTGCTTCTGTGAGTCACAGTTTTGATACACAAGAAAAAGATGTACATATCAGACCAGCATCCCTCTTTTGTCTTCTCTCCTCTCTCACTAAATGCAAAGTTGGTAGGGAATCTCTATGAATGCTTGGCTCCATCTGAGGGAGAGGTAAGAGGCTGCTTTCCATGTGCTTTACCTGAGTGAGAGTGTGTGTCCATGTGGTCTCTACTTGTGCATGGTTTTATTCAAAGGTGTCATTTTAAACACCCCACAAATCACTTAAGGCTGGTTGTTCCTGCTTTGGATCACCGCCTTCCTTTCAAAGCATCATCATTCGTTTCACCTGCTCATCTCATGCTTTGTGCAGTGAAGAGCATCATTTTGTGCTTCACCCACCATTTCCCAAAACTTCACTGTTGCTTTTGCCAGTTGGAACCCCTCCAGTCTTTATTCAGTCTTGCCACAGCCTGCTTAGAAGAGTTTAAAGTGCCATATGCCTGATTCCACTCTCCACCTGCCTGCTTAACCCTGTTATTATCACAAACCTGGCTCTTATTTTAAATTCCACTTTGTCCTGCTGTGCACTGACACCTAAACACCTCCCGTATATCCTGTAGAGTCTATGGAAGTTCATATTTTGGAGACCACAAAAAAAAAGGAAAAAGAAAGCAGTGTTGTGGTCAGTGAACTTCTTTGTAAGAATATTCAGGGATCGTTATGTTAAATAACATCTTGTAAATGAGTTTAACCATAATTCCATATTTTGTTTCATCATGCGTTGATGTTTGTGTTGTTTCCAGGACTCAGAGGCTGTGGAGATTATGCTGGGAGTTTGTGCAAGTGGCTTACTCATCTACAGAGACAGGTTGCGGATCAACAGATTTGCCTGGCCCAAAATCCTCAAAATCTCCTACAAGAGGAACAACTTCTACATCAAAATCCGGCCCGGCGAGGTAAAGACAGCAGTTATGCAGATACTAGAAGTAACTTTTTTTTTTCTTTTTTTTTTTTTTTAGTACAGGGATGTCTTGCAGCAGGTATAACCTGGCCATTTTTTAAAAAAAAAATAATTTGTATCAGCTGTAAAGACCTCTGATCCAATTTTGAACTCATGTTGTTGCCAGTACACTACACATGCATAATACCCTTTTTTGTTCATATTAAGCCACAGTTCTCAGCAGCTTCTCTCCATAAATGTTGCATTAGCAATAACTGTGATGCAGCTATACTTTATAATGTAGCGCTACTGACTGTCAAACACATTTTACATAATCATAAAAATGTGTTTATGTGTGCAGTGTATTCTGTAGCTGATTTATGTTGGAAATATGAAATTAGGGCAGGGAATTGGGAGATTGTAAAATGTCTCATATTGAGATCTGTGGCAAAAGATAATATAGCAGTGGGATTTCACTATTTACATAATGCTTAAACAAAAAAATATATATTTATAGAGCACTGTTAAAAATCCACAAAACAAGGACAGCAAAATAAAGCGGTCATGAGCCTGATGATGCCATCCATTATACCATTTATTTGACTTGATTGCTAAGTCGTATAGTATGATGAATGCAGGTTGATGTGTACTTTCTCTTGCTTGGAGACTGAAGCAATATTCTGAAGTCGAGAGAGACCGAGTAACAACTTTGGATCCAGGTCTGCGGTCTGCAGATCAGTCGCCTGGCTGGGCGTCTGAATTCAGCCAGTAACTGCTTAAAGACCCCAAGGCAGCAGCGGTTAACACTTCTTGACTTCCTGAAACATCTGTAAGAACTGATGAGTTTTGGAGTTTCTGACTTCTTTTTTTCACAAGGTTGAGAGTAAAACAGAGCGAGAATACATAATTTAGTGGTAGATTAATTCAACTTTGTAATTAATTTTTGAATGGCTGTATTTCTAAATATTGAATACAGTTTACCAATTATTACTGTTAGCTTTTGCAAGTATTAAATAAAGTAAGGTATCAGCATTTAAAGGTAAGGTTTCCAGCTTTATTGTGATTGACTCAAAGGTTTTCTTAAAGCATTGATAACCTCTCCTCAGTGAGGAGTCCATTAAAGGAAAATTCTCGCTGGTTGCACTATACTCTGAATTTAACATTCTCCTAGCAGTAAAAGAACACTTCTTCAGGGATCTGTCCAGTTAGGAAGTATAAGCCATTGTGAATCCATTTCACATGCTTTGGTGCACATTGGCAACAGGTGTACTGGAGAGCTAACAACAAGACAACCCCCAAACAGAGAACTGTTTTGCAGGTGATGGCCACAGACCATTGCTCTCCCTTTATCCCTCCTGATTGATTTTGCTTTTTGCTAGTGTCCTTGTCACTGCTGGTAGCATGACCTGCTGGTACCTGCAGCCCATTCAGGTTGCACAGGTAATGCAGCTCCTCCAATATGTTGCATCTGAACGTGCTGTCGCTGTTTGCTGTGTCTCAAGAGTATGGACAAAATAATAGGAGATGGGCTCTGGCAGCATTCGTCCTGTTCCTCCTCACATAAAGGAGCAGATGCTTGTCCTGCTGCTGAGTTGAAGCCCTTCTGTCCAGCTCTCCTCCTGTAAGAAGAAGGGAAAAAAAAAAAAAGCAAAACTAGAGGAAAACCAATCAGGACAGATAAGGAGAGAGCAAAGGTCTGTAGCCACCACCTGGAAAACCATTCCCTTGTTGTGGGTTGTCTTGCTGTTGCCTCTCTAATGCACTTGTCACTTTGATTTCCACCAAAGCAGGTGAAATGGATTCGCAATGGTTTATGCTTCTTAACTGGACAGATTTAACTGACTTTGTGTTATACTGTGATGATCGAGTGTCCTCTTAATTCTTTTTGAGCAATCTGCATTTACAGCTTAAAAAAAACAGCAAACAGCTAAGAACAGGTAAATTTAGAAGCAAGCAGGGTTTCTTATGAAAATGTAGCTCCTCGACATTGATATTTTAACATCAGCTCCCTTCTAAATGTAACAGTTCTTAGTTGCTAAATATTTCAAAGCGGACGTACTTTTACTGCTAAGGGAATGTTAATTTCAGGGTCTAGAGCAACCAGTGAATACCTTCATCTGTGGACCTGACTTATACACACACAATCTGTACCACTGATACTCTTGAGAAAACCTTTGACTCAAACACACTATAAAGCTTAACTTTACATAAAGATGCTTTACCAAATTTAATACTTGAAAAAAGTAACAGCTATGATGAAAGAAATGTATGTAATAATTATAAATGCAGTAATTCGACAATAAATCAGCAGTTCAATTAGTCTGCCTCTAAATTTTCTATTTTTGTGCTGTTCTGCTCACAGCTTTCTAGGATTCTGTGATGTATGAATGAAGAATGAAGCCAAAAACTCCTGAAATAGTTGACATCAGTTTTTGCAGATGCCTCATGAAGTCAATAATGGCTGCTGCCTCTGGGCCTCTAGGAATTATTGGCTGAATTCAGCAGCCCTTTGGGAAAAAGAAAGTTTCTTGGCCTCAGCTTTTCGTAAATTGATTAGAATCTTAGCCCTGTGACAGACTGGCGACCTGTACAGGGTGCACCCTGCCTCTTGCCCTATGGCAGCTGGGATAGGCTCCAGCCTATCGAACCAGAATGCAAAGCAGTTATCCTTTTAATAAAAGATAAATGCCTTATAAAAAAACACACATTAATGTGATTAGGAAAAAAACTAAATTAATAATTATTGTCAAAGGTATCTCCATGGTGAATCTAACCACAGCATTCTGTCTGACTTGCAGTTCGAGCAATTTGAAAGCACAATCGGTTTCAAGCTTCCAAATCATCGTGCTGCCAAAAGGCTGTGGAAGGTCTGCGTGGAACACCATACCTTCTTCAGGTAAGAAAAAGCAACAGACCTTTGATCAGAAAGTGAACACACAGCATCAGATAGGTGTTAATTATAAAGAATATTTACAACTTGTCAGCTCAATATTATCTGTCACTCGATGCCATTATATTGTTTCCAAAATGAATTTGTGGTGTCAGACATGTGATCCTACAGCTTTGTTGGCACGACTTAGTTTACTGTTAATCATTGCACATGAATTCTTTGTAGTGAGAGAAGCAGCATCCAGACTGTTAGTAGTTGTTGCCATTTGGAAAACATGCAAAGTTTGTTAATCCTGATTTAAGCAAAAAAATTGGTCTCCAGGGTAGTTTTGAGTAGCGCGCTCAGCCGCCGGGCTCTCTGGAGACTATTCAGTCAAGCAGCAGTTAACGTTTTATAGCACTATGCTTAAATCTGTGTTTTTATTTTTGGTTTGATTAATGTGAGCGTTGGTAACTTCTGACAGGCTCGTATCCCCCGAGGCACCCCCAAAGAAGTTCCTGACTCTCGGCTCCAAGTTTCGCTACAGTGGCAGAACACAGGCTCAAACACGTAGGGCCAGCTCTCAGATCATCAGGCCTGCTCCGTTCTTTGAACGCACCTCCAGCAAACGCTACAACATGTCCCGCAGCTTAGATGGAGGTGAGGTTTTGGTTTTACTGCTTATTTTGCACATGGAGATTCTTGGAAGTGTTTTTGTGTAAGAGGAAGTTGCTATGCTTCATGGAAGTGGAAGAAAAATGTTTGCACCTGAATGCTAGCAAAGCTGAAATTTGTGGCACATTTCAGCAGCACAGTGACAAATCCATAATGGGTGTCATAACAGCAACATCCAGGAGCAAATCAAAACTTTTATGCTGCTTTTCACATGTTTCCCTGGAATTCATAACATGCAGTTAGGTTTCATGAATTGTCACAGACTGAAATCTATCACATCCATCTTTGTCTTCTGGTGTTTTAGCTCCCATTATGGAGAACCATGAGACCCTGATGAAGGACAGTGCTTCTGACGGGGCAGCCAAAGTCATTGCCAAGGGAGATATTATCACCACTGTAACAGAGAAGAAGGCGGAGGAAGAGAAGGCTGAGAAAGGGGATGCTAAGAAGGACGCAGCAGAGACACCAGAACCTGCTGCCACATCACCGCTCAGACAAGACACAAAGGTAAGTTGGTCCAACAGGTTCAGTGCCATGAGGGTTGCGTTTAATTTAGATTTCAGAAACCTTGCAGAGACATTGATTGTTTGCTGTTTGATTCAGTGAGGTGCCACATGTGAAAGAATAAGATTTTCCTAATGGCTCCAGTTATGTTTTAAGCCCTTTTTGAGATTTTAATTTTGCTTTCTTTTTTAATAGACTTCTTCATGGCTGATGAGAATTTCCCACTTGCTATCAGCTTAACCCTCTGCAGTAGACAAGGCCTAAATGCTTCTTCTCATTTTCTGTGCGCTTTACTAATTAGCTTTTCTTTTCTTGTCCTTCCTTTGACCCCACACTATACTTGTGTGTACTCATGCTTATTCGCCCCCTTCTCCTTCGCTTCTCTCTTGTTGCACACATGTCATCTCTTCATTGTCATTTCCCTCCTTAGTGCTCCCCTCATGTATACACATCCGACCCCCTCCGTTCTGAGCTCTCGCTCCCCTCATCCCCTGTTTCATCAACAAAAGTACGGCGCAGGCGCAGGGAGAACGCCCGCAAGCGGGCCTCATCAGTCAGTCCAGCCAAGAGCAGCACTGGGTGCCGCCGCCGGCAAGCTCATGCTGACCGTAAAGCCGCCCTGCTGGAGGAGCAGGCGCTGCTTTTGTCAGCTCGCAAGCAGAGGCTGGAGCAGGGCAAGAGCCGTGGCGGCACACTCTTCTCCTTCTCCCTGCACCTGCCTGACCTGTCATCCATCCTAGATGAGGATGGCTACATCACATTCCCCGACCTGTCAGAGATGCGCTTCCTCCCTGAGTGTGCGCAGCACTTCCTCCCCATTAAGTCACCGTCACTCATCCCCTGTTTTCTCTTCATCTTCTTCTTCCTGCTTTCCACCTCCTTCTCCGTGCCCTATGCCCTCACCCTCTCCTTCCCGCTGGCGCTGTGCCTCTGCTACCTGGAGCCCAAGGCAGCCTCCCTGACCGCCTCCCTAGCCCAGAGTTACCATGACCATGACAGTTCAGAGGAAGAGGAGGTGTGTTTTGCGTACGCCTGTATGTTCCAGTACCCGCCTCTGGCTTAGAATGTTAGTCCATGATATCAGTTAACCCCTTATCGTGTCCCGCTCTGCTGTTTCACCAGTTCAGAGCCGACCTGGAGACTGTGTGTCCCAGTGTCTGTCAGTCTCCTACTTTCAGAACCTCATCTCTTCCCGGTCACACTCATCCTGTAGACTACATCCTCATCAGCATCACGAGTACACGGAGATGAACCTGCAAGTCTCACCATTTCATATTTGATACACTTTAATGAGAGGGTTAGACACAAATAGTCAGGAACATTAGGAACTTCTTACTCATTTGGGCATGGAATTTAATTTCTAAGCCACATCAGTGACACATTACCATGAACTCTCACTGAAGTAAAAACAGTTCATGTGAATATTTCACTATCTGAATGAGCACTTTTTTTTTTTTTTAACAGATTTGAAAAAGTCACTATCTTCATTTAGTCACTAATCCTTCACCAAACCCCATACTGAAAAACACTGCTTTTGTGCCTAACCCATCTCAGTGTTATCATATACATTCAGGGCTTTATAGATTAAAAAGTGATCCATACCAGCTGCATGGAAAAAACATCCATATATATATATATATATGTATATGTATATATATATATGTATATGTATATATATATGTATATGTATATATATATATGTATATGTATATATATATATGTATATATATATATATATATATATATATATACATATACATATATATATATACATATACATATATATATACATATACATATATATATAATATATAAAAAATATATATAAAAAAATATATATATATATATATATATGTATATGTATATATATATATGTATATGTATATATATATGTATATGTATATATATATATGTATATGTATATATATATATGTATATATATATATATATGTATATATATATATGTATATGTATATATATATATGTATATGTATATATATATATGTATATATATATATGTATATATATATATATATATGTATATGTATATATATATATGTATATGTATATATATATA
>VUQS01028983.1:0-17221 GCA_015108495.1 Heterochromis multidens | reverse complement strand
CTGATGTTTCTTCATTAGTGACAGTTTTCTTGCGTCCACATTTTGGCAAATCCAACACTGAACCAGTTTCACGGAACTTAGCAAGCAGTTTGCTGACTGTAGCATGGGAGATGGGTGGTCTCGTAGGGTGTCTTGCATTGAAATCTGCTGCAATGACCCGCTTACTGCGTTCACCAGATATCAACACGATTTCGATCCGCTCCTCACGTGTTAACCTCTTCGACATGTCAATGGCTGTGAACAAAGAGCAACTTGTAAATAACTCATGAAAGAATAAAGTTACGTTGGAACCAAGCACACCATTGTTTTTCTTGTGACATTACCAATAAGTTTGATGTGTCACATGGCCCTCTTCCTATTGAAAAAACAAAAGTTGTATCCAAGATGGCCGACTTCTAAATGGCCACCATGGTCACCACCCATCTTGGGGAGTTTGCCCCCTCACATATACTAATGTGCCACAAACAGGACTTTAATATCACCAACCATTCCCATGTTATTACGGTGTATCCATATAAATGGCCCACCCTGTATAGTGCTATTCTGGAAATTCAATTAGTTTGTTACTTTTCAGAATTCAATTCAATACATTCCTCATCGGTAAGTGCAGCACAAAGATCAGTTTTCCCTTTTTTTTGCTTCTGTGCACTTTGTCTTTTCCTTGAGATTTTTATCAGTTTGTGTTGTTATTTCTTTATCCAACACAAAACCTTATTGTTTTTTTAAATTCCAGGTGCAAAGTACAAAAGCCCGGAAAGAAGAGCCATTTATTTTTTGCATGTTTTCCCAAATAAGTAAGGTTGTGGGCCAAAAAAAACCCATAAACACAAAATCAAAGACATTTAAAAATAATTTTGTTGATTGTTGAGTGTTAATACACTTTTAATAGAGAACATTACAAACTTACATTTTTGTAATGACCAGTTCCTATTAAGAGCTTTTCAATACCACTTGGCTTCCATACGCAATTAGGGAAAAAAAACAAAAACTTTTTAGATCTGAGAAGTGAATGATTCACAGAAAAAACAAAACAAAACAAAACCCCCCAAAACTCACACCTTCAGGGCTTCCACAGAAAAGCAACAAGTTGTACAAACAAATTTAAAGTGACTATAAATAAATGTCAGCATTAGTATAATTTTTGATTCATGTTTCTATTTGCTTTGTGAATTTAAGACCAAAATTTACTTTTATCTCTGATTTAGTCACTACCAATTCTTCAGGAAAGTACCATATCTCTGCTGTTTTTATGCTACATGTCTACCAGCTAGTACCTAACACAACAAGCAGCATACATATTAACTGAAAGAACTGAAAGAATCTGTCGGCTACATGTGGATATACCAAAAAAGTTAGGTCACACGCACAGGCGTAACAACCCTGTGATAGGCCCCAGAGCAGAGGTTTTTGTTGAGCCCTTACTGCCACATTGTACTGGGGCAAACACAGAATCTCACATTCTCTCTCTCACACACACACTGTAAGTGCAGAAATACTAGTATATAGCAATAATCAATAATATCAATAGCATCATTCCAGCTTTTGATCTGCACCACAGACAACAACCACAGTCACAGGTTGTGGGAAGGGACACATTTATCTAAGCTTAAGCTATAAACTCACACCATCTTATTTGACTAGGATACCACAAGCCCAAAACAGATTTAGTCTTGTTAAAGTAACATAAAGACAACAGTAATGTCTGTCAGCAAGGAAGAAACAAGAGAAGCCCATTAACCACAGGCACTCACAGACTGATTGGATGGGTCACCGTATAACAAACACACTCATTTATAGAATTCCTCATTCAGCAATCATTTCCAGTGGACCAGCTTCTACATATATCACACACACATATTATAGTATGAGCGTATATTTTCAACATATAGGCGATAGCAAGGTTTCAATCCTTTACAAAAACCAAACGACCCATCAGAACTTCATATTTTGGGCCTTGCACTCAGCAAAGTCACTGACAACACTGCTCAGATCTAAAGTCCTGTATGGTGGTATACTCATCCTGCTCTCTTCTCTCCTTCCTGTTTTGAGGATCACTGTTTTGCTTTCCTTGCTAAACATAATTTAAAATGCCACTGGGCTGACAAACTACTCTATATATGTTGCATAGTCAACATCAACAGGTTCGTGGGCATTTTGCACAAATGACAGAGAGTAAGATCAGGAAGTACAAGTAATATATTTCTGAGAATGCCCCTCTACCATCAAAACTTTTCAGAAAAGGTGCCTATTTTAGTCTGTGGAGTGCAAAATGACTGAGTAAATATTTGCAGAGCTAAAATTCAATTCCTAAGAAAAATGTATACTACATTAAAAAAAAGTTTGCCTTTGGTATGCAAAGTGGAACTCTTATAATGTGTCCATTTTACTGTTACACTGTGAATATAAGCATCTGGTGTAATACAGAGGAGGAATTCTTTGATAGTCATTTTCACTAGGGCCCTCCTACCTTCTGATACGTGCTGTGTTGTCCCGTCAGACGTTACACCTTTGGTCATGTGACCTGCCCAGGGTGTATCCTATACGACAGCTGTGATAGTAGATTCCTGCTCCAACCATGACCCTGATTTGGATAAACGGTTAAGAAAATGTATGGATAGATGGAATGTTCTAAACCAGGGGTTTCAAACTGTCTAGTTAATGGACCACATATGGCCTAATTTAATCTCAAGTGGGACAGAACAGTAAAATTATGGCATAATAACTTACCTTTCTTTTTAATCTAAATAAGTACAAGTAAATGTTCACTTTTAATAAACCATTCATTCACAAAATATAACAAAAATTTGAAGTGATGCTGGCATTATCTCACTGGGAATACTCCATTTTATTGAAAAATGAAGATATTACTAATGTTGGTGCAATTTTCCCACTCACAGCTGCCCTGACTGCAATTTTTTGTGGGCCAGTTCTTCCCCACTGACCACATGTTTGACTCCCTTGTTCTATGCCATAATACAACTGGTCCTAACAGCTGCTTTAAGCTTAAACCAATCATGATACATATCATGACTGGTTCACTTTTCAAGCCTACAGAGGCTTGATATTTTGTAGGCAGCTTTTTGGTGCCCTATCACATTTTTTTATTACTTTATATCTGTACTGATTCACTTCCTTCTGTCTCATTATGCCCTCAATTTTCTGAGAATTGTTGGATGAGCTATTCTATCCTCCCATCTGCATGTAGGTGGTCTGCTTCGTCATTAGATAAGTTGCTCACTGATATAAATCCATTTCCTTCAGGGAGTACTTGGATTTCGCATTCCCGTTTCAGTCCTCTATCTTTCCCTTAATCATGTCATATGCATCTGGGTGCCTAAGCCCAGCATATAATGCTAATCAACCAGTGATGACTTCATGTGTTGAATCATAACATGAAATTACAGGACAAGAGCAACACAAACATGTAAGCGAAGCATACAGGCTTTGAAAAAAAACAAGACTTATGTACATGTCTTTGGATTCATGCTTTGTCATCTGTCTAAATGAAAGATAGTTTTCCACTAGTATTTCAATCAGCAGTCAATAATGGTGTTATGATTTGTGGTGGAGGAATCTTAATTACCCTCAGTTGGGAAAATGTCTGAGACTTCATGAGATACATGACCAACCAAGTGTAGCTTACAAACATGAGAAAATATGTAAGAGAAGCTTTTTCAGATACTATCAGTGGTAAGGTTTGTATTTTTAGGGTACCCGTTTCACTTATGAACATGATTAAAGTTAAAAAAAACATGCTGTGGTGACAGATAATGAAAGAAAATAAATTATGCAACTGCTGTGGTTAGTCTTCTGCATATTCCCTGGGTGCACTGAAGAGAAAGGCAGTCTTTGTGTTGTTATATTAAGCCACTAATCTGTGGAGTCAACAAACGGAGGGTTTCTCTGCCCCTGCAGTTCTGTGGCAGCGGTCCTGTTCAGGGTGATGGCTGCCATGGGACTGCTCATGAATGTCTTTGTGGTTAGACTGCTTCCCAGTCTTAAGCCAGTGGGTGTGCATGTGTATGTGTGTGTGTTTGTCTGTCCATATGAGGACCAGTTTGAGTTTTAAACCTTCTGACACAAAAGACTTAGGTGAAGAACTAGGTTCAGGTTAGGTAAAGGTTGGGATTAGACAGTTAGGCTACATGTCTACATGTAGACAGGTATTTTTTTTAATTGGGGATTTTAGACTTCTGTTTAGAAAAATGTCTCTGTCCATATGAAAATGCAAAAAATTATGTCAAGAGCATGCAAAAGCGACAGATTGCAATCCACCCCTAACCGTATAGAAATGTTGGCCAATCAGGATACCCCAACCCCAACAATAACACGACGCACAGTCTGATGTCACAAAAGAAGATAAAAGTACACACCTTTGACAATGAAAAACAAATTCTTTGTTTTCCTTCTCAGTGCAGCAGAGAACTTAACATTATAGGGAAATCATTCACAGCTGGATACAAGTACCA
Organism: Heterochromis multidens; assembly: GCA_015108495.1. Lineage (NCBI taxonomy): Eukaryota > Metazoa > Chordata > Actinopteri > Cichliformes > Cichlidae > Heterochromis > Heterochromis multidens. The sequence goes on along the minus strand of VUQS01028983.1, from coordinate 12,752 downwards.
AAATTGGTACAGAAACTCTTTTGTCTTTACTTTTTTGACAAAGCCCATAAGCCATTTGAAAATGATAGCTGTCAACAAAGGGAAGAAAGTATAGCTTTTTCAGATAAAGTAAACTGGACTTTTTGAATGATCCTAATGTCAAATCATACACTTTCCACCATGTAGAATTCGAATTTAGAAGTCTGAAATTCATCAAAAGTTTATTGTTAATAATTTGCAAATGGGTGATTCAGTCATTTCAGTAATTTTGTTACACAAGTACAATGTAAAATGTTACATTTCATGGAATCTGGTCAAATGATATTTACTTGATTGTATACATAGTTTATACCAACCACATCTGAATAAATAAACCTTTGATTTCATATATTTCAGTTGCATTTTACTCAAAATTACTGCTTCATGTTTAGTGAGGGCGAAAATCTTTTTTTTTTTTAAGTGTGTCTACTGGATGGACCCCTTACACTCCTCCCTGGTTACCCAATTCTTGCCTATGGCCCTCAAAAACCCTGTTGTTTTTGGTGCTCAGAAGTGGGTTTTCTACTATTCAGAAGATTGGTGGTTCAATCCCCAGCTCCTGCATCTAGGCAAGAGTAAAAATGTGATATATTATTTGCAGTCCATTTACCACAGAATAAAGTAGGAGAGGGGAGAACACCAACTAACCTTACAAACTTCATAATGTAAGTTAAATTAGTTACATGTATTAGCCAATATAACAAATATCTGGACAGCACAGTGATGTACTGCTTGTCTCGCAGGGGGTTCTAGGTTTGAATCTGTCCAAAGACATGCCAGATTAACTAGTACTCTTAAAGTGTCTGCTGGTGTGAGAGAAAATGGTTATCAGCCTCTCTCTCTGTTAAACTTTAAGCAATTAAAAAAAAAATGATGGCAAGGTGTGCCAGCATGAGGGAGTTGAACCAAAGGTAAAGGAATCTTCTTGAATCAAATATATGAAATTCACTGAATCGCACAGGAATAAACTGGCACCACATGAATGTTAAATGTTCAAACCTAGTGCTGTCAAATTTAGTAGTGAGGAAATTTCACGACTGGACTTGTTGCACAGGTGGCATCCTATCACAGTACCACACTGGAATTCACTGAGCTCCTGAGAGCGACCCATTCTTTCACAAATGTTTGTAGAAGCAGTCTGCATGCCTAAGTGCTTGATTTTATACACCTGTGGCCATGGAAGTGACACCTGAATTCAATTATTTGGATGGGTGAGTGAATACTTTTGGCAATATAGTGTATGTCATATGTAACATATTTATTGCAAATTTTTTTGTTTTGCTTGAAACAAAGAAGCTCTGAAGATGTTTTTAAGTTATACATTTGTCTTACATATAGTCAAAAGCATGTAAATCAAGAGTGAACCACTTTGGAAAAAATGGGAAAAGTGGAAATCTTTAAAAATTCAAGTGGCTAATGAGATTTTTCAAATTAATAGCTCCAGAGAAACAGATGTAAATTTTGGCACCTGTATTTATTTTTGAAAGCTAGTTTCAGTTATCTGTTGTATCCACACATAAAGGCAGAAACAGAGTTTCTGAATATCTACATCCTGAAAGGAGTTTTTACAAAGTTCAGTTTTCAGTGACCTACAATGCTGTTGACATGTCGACCAAAAGCCAAAATGCATTAAAAAATTAAGATACGTTAAGCTAACATACCTCTGGAACATCTATAATGATATGATGCAGCTTGTTAACAAACAGTTCAGGATTAGACGTGCAGGAGATACAGGAGTGACATTAGTACATTTGGAGTGATGTTTCTGTCCATGAGTAGCCAACAATATATACTCTCCTCAGTGTGGCTCTCCAGTTACACCTGTGGGAAGTACCTGATTCTTTAGCTGCTAAATGCTCCACTGCATTTGTAAGTTCATCTTTTACTAGTTTCTAGAGTTTTCTTGTTGTTGCTGTTGTTGGGGTGAGAATGGTATTTATACACCTTTCATATCCAAGAAATCCTGTTAATGTTTTCATTATTGCTGCTTTAAAAGTATTTGTAATGACCAGCTCTTGTAAATGGCTTTGTAGACAATCAAACAGCTTTTTAAAGATATAAATCCCCCCCTTAAATTAAAAAAGAAAAAAAAATACAATAACTGTGTCGACAATGAATGAGCCCTTTGTACTGGTTTTATGGAAACTCATTTTTTACATGTGTTAAAAATCCATCCCAGCTCCATTCTTCCTTGTTTCCGTTTTTACCCCTATATCACTCTACCAAACCTTATCCCTCTCTAAATCTAAACCCTAAAACCATTTTAAACGGCACTGTGACGTCTTGTGGTTGATTGTTCAAAGAGTTTGCCAGTTGGGTTTTCAGTTGGAGGAGAATTTTTGTGGTTGACCAACTGGTGGTTTCCACAGGGAAAACATTTTCATATTAACTGATAGAAATTCTCAATAAGTGGAACAAACTGTATTTTTATTTTTTTTTATTTTTTTTTGTATAGTTTCTGTATGTGTGTGTGTTCCCCTTCAGTGTATGTTCATGCACAAAGGAGCTGCATGGTATATGAAACCATGTGCAGATCTGGAGTAGGCCACCCACTCAGAAACTGTGGACTCAGTTGTTCCCAGGACTTCTACACAGCAGGCCAAACCTATCTGGGCCAATTTGGACAGCTCCATCATGACCTGGGAACATGGTGTACCTGCACTAAAGTGTTTTCTCAAGTTGTTTTTAAGTTTCGTCTAACACTGGCTTATTGACTTCATCAAATACTTAATTTATTAAGCTCAGAAAACTCATGCTGGCACCTTGTTTGTTTTCAGCACCACTTTGCTTTGTAATCACTTTTCAACATGGAGCTGCAGCTGCTCTGCTAGAGTTGCTGTTCTTTTTTTCCCCTTAATGCACAATACATGTCCTTTAACTGCAGTAAGAATGTAATGTAAGCCTTGGGTGAGCAGGACACAAAGCCTGTGCAGCCTGTAAGAAGCAGGAGTACACGAGAGTGAAAGATATACATCAGCAGAATCAAAGACTATTCGTTAGCTGACATTTTGAAAACACTTTATGTTTTTAAATAATATAATTGTTAAATAACATTAAATAAATAAAATAAACATGCTTTATACAACTAGTGCGACTTGGTAAACTTTGTCAAAATGACATTAGTATATACAGTTTTAAAATTTCAATAAGTTAAAGTTATAAAATCATGATAAAATATAGCAATTGAAGATCATACATATATATACACCGATCAGGCATAACATTAATACCACTGACAGGTGAAGTGAGTAACACTGATTATCTCTTCATCATGGCACCTGCTAGTGGGTGGGATATATTAGGGAGCAAATGAAAATTTTGTCCTCAAAGTTGATGTTAGAAGCAGGAAAAATGGGCAAAGTGCAAGAATTTGAGCGAGTTTGACAGGGGCCAAATTGTGATGGCTAGACGACTGTGGGGTGTTCCTGGTCTGCAGTGGTCAGTATCTATCCAAAGTGGTCCAAGGAAGGAACAGTGGTGAACCAGTGACAGGGTCATGGGCGGCCAAGGTTCACTGATGCACGTTGGGAGCGAAGGCTGGCCTGTGTTGTCCGACACAACAGATGAGCTACTGTAGCTCAAATTGCCGAAAAAATTCATGCTGGTTCTGATAGAAAGGTGTCAGAATACACAGTGCAGTCCTGCTGGATGGCAGGATCCAAGGTGGTGGTGGTGGTGTGGCTGTTACTTTGGCACGTACCACCTACCTAAGCATTGTTGCAGACCATGTACACCCTTTCATGGAAACAGTATTCCCTGATGGCTGTGGCCTCTTTCAGCAAGATAATGCGCCCTGCCACAAAGTAAAAATGGTTGAGGAATGGTTTGAGGAGCACAATAATGAGAAGCAACAGAAACACGACTCACAATGAGGAAAGTAAGATCACTATTTTGATACCTTTGGATTACATAACATTTGTTCTTTTATTTAAGATTTTGAACAGATATATTCAACACTGTCATCACAAAAGCTCCAAGTAATTTTTAGAAGAATGATTCTCATCCCTTTAGTAGAGTTCCTGAGTCGTGTGTTGTCTCAGGATCACAGTGGACCTTTATCCTGCTGATTTGTCTCTACTAGAACACCATATTACCCAACAGCATCAGAAAAGGGAGAAATAAATCTATTTAATTTAATTGATTACAGTTCCTTCTACTCTTTGGCTGTGTAACTTATTACATAAAATTTAATGAGGCAGTAGATTCTGGAAACAAATTGCTGTTTGTCAGACATGCCATGAACATTTTGTCTTCAAGTCCACGAGGAGGTCAAGTTCAAAATAAGCACCACTTTAAATAAAAGAGTTCCTTTAGATTTATAAGCAGGATTTGAAATGTCAGATGTAAAAGGTTTCCTGGAATTTGTTACTGTTTCTAGATTTGTAGCCACTATGAAAGACTTAATGCTTAATGGCACTGGGCGCACGAAAAAATGGAGAACTAAAGAAAATGGAAGACTTGAGAGAAAATCTTTGATTCCAACTAAATGCTGCACTTCGCTAAATGGCAAGATCACTTTGTGTTCTTGAAAAAAAAACATCTGGTACAGCCAGCTGGGAATAAAATAATGTGGTCTTGACATGCTTTTGTTATTAATGGGTACAGTGAGCGCTAATCTCCATCTAAACTAACAACAAATATACCTTACTTAGCAAAAGCTAACCTCTTCCTTATTAAAATGTCTATTAAGAGCTTCATGTTTTAAATATTCTGTAAACGCCCAAATAAAGCTTGCGGGTTTTCTGTCTTCCTCTCTTTTCACATTTCATTTTGTCCCTTCAGGTGATAAAGGAGACAAAGGAGACAAAGGTACACCCGGAAAACCAGGTCTGGAGGGCTCTCCCGGCTACCGAGGACCTATGGGCCCTAAAGGCAGCAAAGGCCAAGCAGGTGCACCTGGAGACGCCTGCAAGATCCCTCACTCTTCCTTCTCTGTGGGACGCCGCAAGTCCCTGCACAGCCTGGACTACTACCAGGCTCTGGTGTTTGACACGGTGTTTGTCAACCTCTACGAGCACTTTAACATGTTCAAAGGCAAGTTCTACTGCTATGTGCCCGGGATCTACTTCTTCAACATCAACATCCACACCTGGAACTTTAAGGAGACATACCTCCACCTGATGCACAACGACAAGGAGCAGGTAATCCTGTATGCTCAGCCCAGCGAGAGGTCCATCATGCAGAGTCAGAGCGTCATGCTGGATCTGGCTCTGAATGATGAAGTCTGGGTCCGGCTCTATAAAAGGGAGAGGGAGAACGCCATTTACAGTGACGACGTAGATGTTTACATCACCTTCAGTGGATACCTGGTGGCTCCCAGCATCCACTGAAAAGAAGACAGGATGGACAGACTGCGTGGGTCAGATCATTAAGTCTTTTTCCCAGGGATACTGCTTTGTTCCAAGAAAGAGGGACTAACTAGCGCACAAAACAAGTTAGGTGCTTATTGAATATTCCTTTCAACCAGAAAAGGAAAATGCTGTTTTGTTAAATAAGGACCGCCCAAAATGTTCAAACCTAAAGAAACAATAGAAAAACAGAAAGGTGGCACAGCTGGCACAGCACAGCAATAGGAAAAAAAAGTTAAAATAATTCCTTTGCACTAGAAATACATTATTGTACAAAGATTTTTTTTCTTACTTCTGTGCTGTTTCTCTTCATCACCTCCTTTCAGGTACTTTTTAATGAGACGTTACACCAATTATCAGGAATTTTAAGTCTGTGCAATCAGTTTTATGCAACATTTATTGTGTGATGCCTCTTAGCAACAGAGAATCTATCAGAGTCAAATGTGTTGTGACAGACAGCTATCATTAAACAGAAGCAATTTAAAATGTCAGTTCATCCAAATTACAAAAATGTCCCACTTCCGCTAACGATATGTAGCCATGCAGAAATGGAAATGCTGAAAAGATCCACAGTCCTAATATAACAATACTGCACCAAGATACATTATGCAAATGCATGAAACATAATCAACTAACAGACACAAGATCAATTTTAAGTATTGCATAACTCCTGGGTATTTTACAGGAAAGGACACACAAATTATACTGTAACTAATATTAAGTATAGCTTAAGTAATTTTAAGTATTGTGTAATTTCATGGTAACTTTGTGGAAAAACAATATTTCCCCATCTTCCATCATAAATAAGCTGTACTTTTTGTGGCGTGAGCCCCAAAAAGTACATTATGGAGTAGCTTAACCATGCCTAACTTCCAGGTATTTTAAAGGAAAGGAGACACAAATTATACTGTAAGTACTTTTATTTACTTACACTATCATTTATTTACTGTAAGTAACGCATTACCTAAAATTACTTATAAACTATTCAATTCAATTTTATTGACAATCACCTCAAGGTGCTATATACGTATTATAAGGTACAGACCCTAAAATAATAGAGAGAAAACCCCAGCAATCAGACGACCCCCTATGACCAAGCACTTAGAGACAGTGGGAAGGAAAAACTCCCTTTTAACAGGAAGAAACCTCTGGCAGAACCAGGCTCAGGGAGGGGCAGCCATCTGCCACGACCGGTTGGGAGTGAGGAGAACTACTTAAATTTACTTACACTATAATTATTTCTTTGTTTCCTGTAAAAACATGACTTGTTACCCCCTTATTCTACTATACCTACTTTTAAGTATTTGTAGGTAAATATAATTAGATTGTAATTTCATATAAAATACATTGAAATTCCATTTAATTACAAGGGAATTAAGCCCTTAGTTGCAGGCCATATTATAAAGTGTTATCGAATATTTGCATTTGCAAGTTAATTTGTGGAATAAATTCTACGGGGGAAGGACCCAAACACAAGACACCAGGTGGTAGAATGAAAGTCCAAACATCTAAATCTTTAATGCAAAAGACTGGCAGAGATCATACACGGGGAAACAGACAGCGTAGCAAACAATCCAAATGAGGAGCAGGCAAAAGGCAAAGTTCGTGAAGCAGTTCAGAGGTCACACACGAGGAAATAACTATGAACATTAGGAAACAATAACAAAAAACACAAGGAACATGAGGAATACTACAAAAAAAAATCTCAATGGAGGGAAAAACTAATAGACAGGAAGTACAACTGACAACAGTGTAAACAAACTAAGAATTACAAAATAAAACAGGAAACTACTTAGCAGAAAATTATAACAATTAGTTTTTCAAAACAAAACAACCAAAAATAATCTAGCAACTGGGAACAATAAGATAAGAGGAGAGGTCATATTCATCCTTGACCTCTTCTTTTGTAACACCACATGTCATTCTACTGAGCAGTTATGATTTTCATAGCAATAGTAGGATTAATATTTTATTGGTTTGGAGCGGAGGATCTGACTGGACTACTATGGACATGTGGCCACTTGCTTGTTAAAAGCAGTGCTTTGCTATTGAACTGCGCCCTATTTTGTCAAGTGGATCACAATGGATCTGAGCATACTGCATATCTGCTCTCATATATTAAGAAAATCATAATCCAACTCAAGTGTTTAATTGTAGTAGCATGAGATGAAAACATTGCACACAAATTTACATTATTGTCTTTTGTAATTTTGGCGAGCTGACCATTTAAATCTTTCTCAGCGTATCAACATAAATAAGGTGCTTTATCGAATGCAGGAATGCATTTGACAGTTATTGTGTATTCTTTTAGGGACTTGAGGCTGCAGAGCAGTTTATGTAAATAGCTGTAAATGAGCTGTCTGTAATAGCTTTAATATGTTCTACCACTTATGCTGTTGGGGCTGGACTGTGTATGTGTGTGTGTGTTTATATAACATATATAAACAATATTTCCTTCACTAACCAAGTCTCTCCTTGTTTGTATTAGTGACCAACAAAAGGAATCATAGTTTTATATCAAATCAAGAGCTGCATATTCCATCAGTATGTGAAAATATCCCTTTTTGTGTTAACATTTTTGCAGGAAAATTTTCCTCACCTATCTAATTCTCTACAAGTGACACCTTCCAGATTAGTGCTTGGCTCACATTTAAGTCACTCAACCCTATGAGGAGAAAGATATTTGAGATCTATCTAAAAAAATTGGCCAGATTTCTAAAATAAACAAACAAACCACCAAACAAAAACCCATCTCAAACTCTGAGAGGCAGCGGATGAGTCCCCAGAAAGCCAGCTCCATCTGTTTGGCCATATATCTCCCATTAGCTGTAATGCCGTCCTCAGGGAGGCTCAGGGAGGAAAGGCAGACTGCAGCACTGTAAATACTTTAAGCCTTCGGTGGAGATCTGAAAGCTGTGATGGGAAACAAAGCAGGACATCTTTGCTGGATCATCAGCCCAGACTAGTGGAGGCTGTTCCAGCATGCACAGCAGGCAAGCTGTTAGTTCAAATGAGCACTTTAGGGATTCAATTTGGCTTAGTTTAGCTTTTCCTACTACGTTTTGCTATTACAGACAGAATATTTATGTACTAATAAATGAGTCAAAATGTATCTTTGAGTAGGTAACTACCTACACATCAAAAGCAATTAAATGCGCCATTAGAGGTAAAATGGCAGAAACAGGAAATATATAAATTAGCAATGAGCCAATGACAAAACCAGTAAAACTAATGATTATAACTCTTACGGGAAACTCTTATGTACACATAGTGTGTAAACTGGCTCACTATGTTACCCATTAAAAACAACAGCACTTAAAATAAATATTCTCACAGTCAGTTAAAGCGATAAGCCCAATTAACTGAACTTTTACAGGTTTCATGAAAACAAGCGGCCAGTTCAGGCGGTTTCAACTAATCCCATTAAACTTAAACAATGAACAACCAACTGAGACAAATTTTCCATCCAATTATCCCTGATGAGCAAAAAACACCAGCTATCACTGTGAGCAGTAATGAAATTCTCATTTCTTGTCTGGCAGTGTTCTTCAGTCTGTCTGGGCTGTGAATGAAAGGTGGGCTACAGCCTCTCTTAAAATTTAATCGACTACAGTACGAACTTCACTTTACTCCCTACTCTTCAAAGCACATCTTACCCGAAGACCATTACATACTAACCTGCTTTTTCCTTTAGACAAGGGGTTGTAATAGTTAGCTTAAATGCTACATCCATCCATCCCTTTTCTTAACTACTTATCCAGTTCAGGTTCACGGCTGGAACCTTTACCAGCTGTCAAAGGATAAGAGAAGGGTAAGAAGCCCTGGGCAGGTCACCAGTATGTCACAGGTGTAACACAGAGGAAGAGACAATAATCAACACTCACTGTCACACCTCTTGCCAATTTAGAATCACCATTTAACCTAACTCGCATGTTTTTGGACTGTGGGAGGATGCCGAGTACGTGGAGAGAACCCAAACAGACGCATGCAAAAGAAAGGCCCCAACTGGCCAGCAGATTCAAATCCAGGACATTCTTGCGGGGACAGTGCTAGCCACTGTACCACCATAGTTTCACACAGCTATATAAGCTACATAAAAGTGCAATAAAAAAGGTTACAGCAAGATACTAGTACAGTCATGGTTTTCCAACAAGCATCCCAATGTCCACACAATATGCTGAAATATAGAACTGTGTTTGGGATCATTGTCATATTGTATGACCCAGTTTGACTCTAGAATACTTTGGTATACAGAGAAGTTCATGGTCGACTCAGTGACTGCAAGGTGCACAGGTCCTGTGGCTGCAAAACAAGCCCAAATCATCACACCTCCACTACCGTGCTGACAGTTGGTATGAGGTGTTTATGCTCATATGTTGTTTGGTTTTCTTCAAACGTGGAGCTGTGGATTATGTCCAAACCTCTCCACTTTTGTCAGTCCAAAAGACATTGTTCCAGAACTCTTGTGGTTTGTTCAGATGCAACTTTGCAAACCTAAGCCGTGCTGCTATGTTCTTTTTAGAGGGAAGGGGCTTTCTCTTGGCAACCCTTCCAAACAAGCCATACTTGTTCAGTCTTTTTGTAATTGTACCGCCATGAATTTTAACATTTAACATGCTAACTGAGGCCTCCAGAGTCTGACATATAGCTCAGTAGTTTTTTTGTAGTTTCTCTGAGCATTGCACGGTCTGACCTTGAGCTGAATTTGCTAATACCATGTGTCTTGTCACATGAGAGATGTTCAAAATAAACAAATTATGCTAAGAACACCCTGTGTTATGAAAACCCATAAATATTTCCACACCTGCAAGCAATTTAGATGATGGATCTTTGTGTTTTGGCAGTTGTAAATGATACTAACAGCCTCAGCTAAATTTGGCCCAGGTCATTTAGTGTAAATGGGCAAACATATTGAAGGTCCTACAACAATGATTACATTTATTGCCAAAAAAACAGCAACAGTGCCCAGTGAAGGGGAAATAGTATTTTTTTTCTGTAAAATGTAAAAAGAGCTACTCATTAAATATAATTAATTTCTTCATCTCCCATAACTATTCAAAAAAAGGTCCTATATAACTTGGATCCATTGTTGAACTGCTTCTGTCATGCTGATGTTGATTCTCTCAAGACTAAAGCTCAATTTTTTTTCATCTTACAGACTTACAAAAAATAAACCACTGAAGGCTGGAAAAATTCACAAAGACTAAACCGGGTTAACAAGAACCACCTGCAAAGCAAAGCAAGTTGGAACCAGGCCTGAAAATGTTGGAAATAGTTAATTAAAAAAAAAAAGAAAAGGAATAGAAAAGGGGGCTTGTTATCAGTACTCAAAGTATCAACATTCCTGTATCTCACTAGTTCTGCACTTATGGCAAGCAAAAGGAAATTAGCATGTGGAACTGGTGTGGTGGAGGGGAAGGTTATGATAAATGTTATGAGACTGTGAAGACAGGTTAAAGACAGTTTTATTTAAGTTGTAGCGTTTGAAGGCTGAGCCTGAGGCTAACAGCTGTTTTCAGAGCTGACTGAACTGAAGCCTGTTCCCCCATAGATTAGAAACAGGAAGCAGGGCCGAGTGCTGAGGCAGGGCTCGCCTAATTACAAACACAGGACCTCTGACCACACTCATCTGTCACAGGAAGACGGGACTGAGGGGAGAGAACGAGGAGCTGGGAGGAGGAAAAGGAAACAAGGCAGAAGCAAGTAAGGAGCCTCATGGAAAGAAAAAAAAATTAAACCGGAAGTTGAATGAAAATATGTTTGGTGCATCAAAAGACACCGTCCAGTTCCCGAAAGATTCTTGAAATCACAAAATGACAGTTCTTTGAAACAGAAAACCCCAGGATATAAATCTCTAAAATGTAGAGTTTCTAGATCTACAATCTACCACTGTAGCATAAATAGAGCAGACAGGAAGGCATGCTGACAGAGCCAACTGCCCTTTCATACTCCCTCCAAAGTAAGTAACATAATTTCAGAGTGCTGGAGAGTTATACCCGTTCTAGATGGAGTGTGCATGCAATACCAGTGAGCTACAGTGTGTCAGTGTGTGCATGTGTTACTTAATGGAGACACATTGAGGTCATTCAGAGTTTTATGTTGGCACCAGTCTGCAGCTGCATTTGCTTTTTGTTAGTGAGGGATGTAAGTAAAGGAATAACCCAAAAAGCAAGTGTCTCATCAGGTTTATGTTGGTGGGTTTTAACATAAACACATGAAAATAAATAGAGAGAAAAAAAGAAACAATAATTTACAAACTTTCCACCAGCTGATTGCTGTTGGTTTTGCTTTACAGTCATGGCTACAGTTATAGGGCATAAATGCATGCAACACTTTTTTTTCATTAATCATGTACAAAGACTAGAAAACTGCAAAAAGGGTTAAAAAAAAAAAAAGTGCTACATATAAAATTATGTTGGACAAAATGACAAACGCTTGACAGCTCAGTAACTGTAGCCTACAGAGGGCAACATTAGCATGTTAATGTGTTCACAGTCACAAAAACAGCAATGCCAACATGAAGGGTCTACTATTGTTATGGTTATACTTCAGTATTTTACCAATATTTGCAAATTAGAAATAAACACAAAATATGAGGATCATCATCAATGAAAAAAACAGAAGCTATACCTAATCAAATTTAGCTGATTCTCCCATCAAGGTCAAGGTTAAAGTTCATGAAGTGCTGCACCTCTCCTGGTGCTCAGTTGTGTTTGGATCACTGGAAGCCCCATTTTGATCACTTAAATTTTTGCTACTTAAAGGTACAGTCAGTAATTTTTTTTTAGTTTATTTAATAGAAAAAAAGGATATTGTGCTCATGAATATACATAGAATAGTGTATGTAATTACATCTTTCAACAAACTGATGCATTCTCATAAATGTATAATTAATGTATTAAAAATACATAGGAGCAGGTTTGCAGTTTGTGGAAGCTGCCATGTTCCCTCACCATATTTGAATACAGTGGCTGGGAATTACATCTCACTGTGGTTCTGTGCTAGGACCAGTTCTGTTTACATTATACATGCTTCCCTTACGCACCATCATTAGAAAGCATAGCATACATTTTCATTGGTATGCAGATGATACCCAGCTTTATCTATCCATGAAGCCAGATGACACACACCAATTAGTTAAACTGCAGGAATGTCTTAAAGACATAAAGACCTGGATGACCTCTAATTTCCTGCTTCTAAATTCAGATAAAACTGAGGTTATTGTACTCGGCCCCAAAAATCTTAGAGACATGGTGTCTAACCAGATACTTACTCTGGATGGCATTACCTTGGCCTCCAGTAACACTGTGAGGAATCTTGGAGTCATTTTTGACCAGGATATGTCCTTCAATGCGCATATTAAACAAATATGTAGGACTGCTTTCT
>VUQS01028982.1:11268-24564 GCA_015108495.1 Heterochromis multidens | reverse complement strand
CTCTGCAGCTGTAGTATCCACTTCCACTGAAGTGCGGTGTGTTTGCTGTGTAACAATGCCTCAAAATGACTTTATCTTATTTATTTCACATGCCTGTATATGGTATCTTGCCCACCAATTCAGCCACAAACATTTCCAACACAAAGCAGATGTTCTTGTTGTTTTTTGTTTTTCTTTTCTTTTTTTTTTCCCAGATGAGTAAGTGTTGAACTGATATTTACGCATCAAGGAGGCAAAAAAGAGAAACCTCTGAAAATATTTTCAGCCTAGTCTAGATGTTTAAATGACAGAGTCATCAGTTGTAATTTCTTAACTACCCTGTGCCCAAAAGCGTAGTTTTGGAGCATCTAAAAACACATTGAAGCATCACATATGGCAATATTGGCTGGAAAACTGAGTAAAATTCTTCATTCTGGCTGATTGGTAAATTGCTGCATTTATAGTTTTACCTATAAGCAGGTACGATCTGTGTGAGATCTTCTTTGTATTGCTGCAGTGCTGCCCTTGCAGACAGGGGCTCAGCCTTGCCCTCAAGGCGAGCCAGGTGAACCAACATTTGGGTGTGAAAGGATGCTCCACTGGCCCAGTGTCTCAGAGACCTGGAGGAACAAAACAACAAATCATGAACCCTGAACTGTGTGTTCCACTGCATTTGACTGGATAGTTCTATGTAGTGCCTGTAGTTATTTAACCTGTCCAGTAATTCTTTTACTTTATGATATCATCCTCTGCTCCACTGTATATTCTCACCTAGAGTCACAATCTCCCCCCAGCAGACACGTCTTCAGCTGGGTGAGGATAAGGCTGAGCTGGGCCTCAAGTCTAACAGTGTCCTGGATCAGCCTGCTTTTATCACTCAAGCTGATCCTACAGCGCTTCAGGTACTCCTCCATCACCTCCTGAAGCTCCCAGACTCTCTGCTGCAGGAAGAAATTCAAAGATGTAGACCACAGTGTTTTGGAAGCAATTAATTGGGGATTGACAGTTATACAAAACATTCAATGTCTCTTCATGACATTCTGCAGCAGTGGTTCTTGTTACATTAAAAATCACAAATAAACAGTATTTGTAGGATCATGCACACAGGTGGCTGAAATGTGCTGCTGCAAACCAAACTATTTAACCCTGCTGAACAGGTAAGGGTTTACACATCAAACATCCCCAGTAGATTAAGAGTCTTTATTCTACATTTGGATTTAGTGACATGGTGAAATTACAGATATTAAATTTGTAATATACAGCCATAAACAAGACTTAATGATGCAATTATTCTTGGTGAAGAAGAAAATAAAGGTCAATTTGAGCATGCAAAAAATGCTGCATGGGTCTTTTTTACAGAATAATGGGATACATGCAAATAAGAATGACTTCAGTCCAGAAACCAGAGCTAAGATTTGAATCATACTGATAAACACGGTGGGAATTAAAGAAAGTAATGAATACACAGAAAACAAAAAAAATATTAAAAAGAGAAAGGATCAATATTATTTTAATTATTTTGTTTATGAGCCTTATTCATTTTAGTGCTTTTAGAAAGCTGAAACTCATATTCTCAATCACATAAATATGCATGCAACATTATTAGTAGCATAATTCCTTCATTATTTCCTTTAAGGCTTTACCTGGCATGACGATGATCCCGCTGACTTCCCTTTAACACCTGACTGTTTTGCTGACGTGTATGCCATATCCATAACCATAGAAACCACTAATCCCACCAGGCCTGCCAAGCGTGGCTCATCTGAGAAAGTTGACAATCGACTAATCAGGTCCCTCAGGTAGGTGGGCGCCCTGTTCCCAATGTCGTTCTGCAACTGGGTGAAGAGAAATGAACAGAAAGTTTTATGGCCTGCTGAGTGGTAACAGAAATCCAGCACACTGTTTTATATTATCTGTCAATAAAATTAAAATGTTAGAGGAACAGCTGTGAACAGCACCCCCTCATCATAATATTGGTCTTTACAGGCTACTGTATTGATTTGTAACCTCTTTACAGTCCCAATAGGACTCCTTTTGAATGCCATTTTAATTGCAGATATCGAGGTACCAGCATCGTCCTACTCCTCCTGCTAATCTCTATCTGCACTTTATGACTGAATGGCTTTAACGATGATCAATGAGCAGTTTCACACAAAACACATCATATTTTACTGCCTCTCTCTGTGCTTTCTCAGTCTTCTGCTTCTATGAACAGCATCACAACTTTATAAAGCTTACTGTCACCCCTTCTTTTAAAGCTCATTAACCTGCTGCAGCTGTTCCTGCAGGCGGTCCTGGGAGACAGAGCTGTCATCGTGATTGGCTAGGAGGAGAGGGTGGACGACTCCCAGCTCAGGTACTGCACCATCTTCCAGCATGGCATGGTAGAGGAGAGAACCAACAGCATCCTTCACTTGAGAAACTTCTTCTTCTGATGAGAACAGCTGTCCCATGATGGGGTTCTTTTCTTTGTTTGTTTGTTGTTTTTGTGTATGTGTATGTGTATGTGCAGGAACAAACCAGCAAATATCCCTTTTTCTTTTTTTATGGCAGCAACAAAACAAAAGGAGGAAAAGAAAAAAATATTAAGAAATTAGAGGTTTCGCACACAAAATCCAATACACAAACAAGAGATCTGTCTGATTCGTCAGCTGTCACAGGATTTGCAAATTACCCCAAAATATCACCCTAATGTTTCACACTGACATTCAGCAGCATTTCAGGCACATCTGATCCCTCTCTTCACTTCCCCTCTACTTCCTCTATGCTGCAGTAGACTGTCACCAAGACAACACAGCAGCACAATATTGCTCAGCGGTAAACCTAGACCGCCCCCTGGCGGCAGTGACCTGCAAACGCATAGAACTCTCCATAGAGCTTAAGGATCGGTGAGAGCTCTCAATCTGAAAAGATGTTTGCCTGTCAGCATTTGGTACACGGAGAACCAAGGCCTCTGAGATTAGCCGTTTTGTACTCTTTTTTTAATGTTATTTTAAATTGCATGCATCACAGTGAAGTTATATGAAGGACCTCCTGAAATAAGCCAGAGGACCTTGGGAATGAAAGTAATAGCTACTCTTTATGGCGGTGTTAAACACTGAAAAAATAGGCCAAGGTCTTTCATCTTTTTTATTTAGCTAAATGGAACGGTGGCCTTGGTAGTGGTGTGATGTTGACTTTTTTTTACTTGATGAAATATGGGGCGAGGGGATTTGGGATTTTATGTAGTGTGAGCAATATTCTTTGTTAACTGGGACAAGGACTTGTGCACTGTCAGGTCAGAGTTTTGTGTATACAGCTAAATTAAATGCCCCACACGGTATTGCAGACCTTAGATCAGGTCAGTGTCCACATGTTGATCATTTAGACAACTTACAGTTAGTGTGTTAGGCCGTGTTGTGCCATTTTGCACAAGCAGCATATGCCACTTTGTATGCTGACTTTAAATAGAGTGGCAAGCAGCCACACCTGCCAGCCTCTATTAGGCTTTGTAATTTAGTGTCACAAAATAGCAGATGGTGGAAAGAATTAAAGGTCAAAGTTAAAAAATAAAAAAGTTAAAAACAAACACAGTGGGAGACGCTGGGGCTTACGGAAAATGTGGTCTAATTAGCAATAAAAATAAAATTCACAGAGCACTTCACACATTTTCTGTTTTGCTGACAATGTCAGAAATTTAAATGTTTATTGCTGGGGTCATTTATTGAGGGTTGTGGTGTTACTGGAATGCATTATATAAGAAGTGCTTTACTAGAAGCAGTGCTTGGTGACTCTATAAGTATATCAGCTAACAAGTATGATACTTTAAAGTTGCTCTAATCATTATTCTTTGTGTTAGCAATATCATGTGTAACAAAATGTGAAATATAATAATGCAAAATTAGTCTTTTTAGTGACAAAATTGGGGAATTAAATAAGTTTTACAGGGCTTTTAGATTCTTTAATTATTTTCATTTTACAGCCCCAAATTTTTATGTTTCGCTTCAGCCTCACCACTCTCATCAGCCTTGTTTAAAGCTGCAGATGGCAGCTGTTTTTTTGTTTTTTTTAACAGAATTTCTCTGAAAAACTCACTGTACACTACCTGCCCAGCACAACACAGAAAACAGACAAAATTAGCAACTGGGTGGTGAACATTCAGCAGCTGGAAAAATGAAAAAAGATTTTATTCCCTCAGGAACTGATGAAGAACATTGAGGTTACACGCAGCAAGCACAAACAAACCACACATGGTGAAAAAAGAAATTTTTCAGCATCCTCAAGTCTGCTGTCCATCTTTGTGCTCTCCCCCATTTCTCCTTCTAGCTGACAGTTTGTTGCAGTGTTTACTAGCTGAGCTCTGTCGCTGGAAGAGTGTGTTTCCATCTTACTCTCTCTCTCTCATGGATGCTTGGCACACTTACATGCTTGGCATCCTCTGAGCAGTAATTATTTATTTGCATCATAAACAGACACACATCAGCACTTAAAACAGGCAAGAATGCGCTCATATGAGACATATAAGTAATGAAATTTTAATGGTCTCTACCCTTTTTTTTTACACTCTCTTCTTAAAGATCTCACTTCCTTCTGAGAGTCAAGTTTAAAGGAAAGAAAGCAGAGAGAATGAAATGAGGATGTGGAGAGAGAAAAAAGAAAAGAAAAAGAAAAGGGAATAGAAGATGAAGCAAAGGTGGCTTATAAAAGAAAGGGGATGGAGGAGCATGACAGATGGACTCCGCCTACCTTACTTAAACACACACACACACACACACATACACACACACACACAGGCACAACCATGCCTGAATAGTCTGGCCTTTTAAATGACAGCCCCCTTGAAATCGCACTGAATATTAATCATCACATGCTGAATGTGTAATTTTATGAGATAATGCCACTTAGGAAACAGATCATTCAACCTGCGACAGTTGCATCTGTGTGAGTATGATTATCAGTGTCTAAATATTATGTGTGTGTGAAGAGCAGGGGTAGATCAGAAAATGTGCCAAAATGAAGCTTCTATATGTATTTTCCTATGATGCAGTTTTTGCAGTTTAGTTCATGACATTTTGTGGTGCATAATAGATTATTGTGTGACTATGCTTCATTCTGTTTCAATAATATCCACATAATAGCTGACATTTACACACTACGCTAACTTGTTTGGCAAAGTTGTATTCCACTTCTTTTTTTTTTCCAAAGTTTCAGCCATCTCTTGACCTTACCCAGCAGATTAAGTTTGCCAGTTGATGTGGAGTTCTTTTTGTTCATTCATGGGAGCTAATTAATTGACTTTGGTCCCATAGATGGTATTGAGATATTCTATGTTGCATGGTTTGGCAATGGTGGCACTGACAAAAAGACAGGAGGCAGAGCTGGAGGTGGCAGAATTGAAGATTTTCATTGGGAGTGACCACAATGGACAGGATTAGAAATGGTTGTATCAGAGGGACAGCTCAGATCGAGCATTTTGGAAACACAGTTGAAGAGGCAAGGTTGAGATGGTTTGGACATGTGCAGAGGAGGGATAGCGGATGTAGTGGACAAAGGAAGGTGAATATGGAGCTGCCAGGCAGGAGGAAAAGAGGAAGACTACAGAGAAGATTCATGGATGTAGTGAAGGACAACATGCAGAGGGTGTGACAGAGGAAGATGCTAGGGACAGGGTGAGATGGAGGCAGATGATCCTCTGTGGTGACCCCTAAAGGGAGCAGCTGAAAGAAGAAGAAGAAAACTTGTTAGAAGAGGACAGAAAACTTGTGATGGGGGAAACGCTGACTCTCAGTCTTCCATTATTTATAAAAGTTAAATGAAACATAAAATGTGTTTACGCCACAGCAAATGACAGCATATATCGCTATAGAGATGCCCCGATCATATTTCAGTCTCCAGAAATTTAACACTGTAACTCTTTCCTTTTTGCAATTGTAGCAGCACTTTTTATTATTCTCCTTCTATATTTTTTTATGTTCAAGAATCCATTATTAAGTCCAGCATTATAGAGCTATAATAAAAAGCTTTTATTTTGTATGCCACATCTAAGCACGTGAGATTTGTGTATGCATCATTTTCCCATTTCACATTTTCACTCTCTCTTTCTTTTCCATCTCCCATTTTCTGTCTTCTTCATCTGCCCCTTTTTCTTCCTTTATCCACCTCCCTCCCTCACCCTCACTCTTCCCTTCCTCCCATCATTTATGGAGTGTGTAGGAGAATAAAAACAAGTTTAATGTACAGTAATACATCACACTTTGACTGGTGTGCCAAGCTGCATCCATATTGTGAATCTGTTGTGTTCACTTAGCAGCCGCAGGGCTAATTATTGCAAATGACAGCTGTTGAAAAGCGTATTAATGTCTCCTTTATACATGGATACATCTACTAGTTTGGGCTGATTTAAGTAGGCACATGCTAAACCTTAAAGAGAAGGAGTGCAGCACAGAAAAGGGGAGTGAGTTTCCTGTTAAGCCCCATAAATCCAACTTGAACTTTAAGTGAAGCTGTGACTGAGCAAAAGTACTCCTAATCTCTATTGTGCAGTCCACTAAAGTTCAGATCTAAAGCACATCAAAGTGCTTTAGATCTGAACAGGGTTTCTGACTATAGTAACAATGTGACCTACAATATTTATGACAATAGAAAAGCTGAGTGCAGAAAGATTATTAAGAAAAAACACTCATATTATAGTGCATATTATATCTTCTTTTTTACAAAATATTTTGGGCACAATCACTACTGAACCATCTGAAAACAGCTAATAAATGCTTGCATTTAATGATGTGGCTTTGGCAATTACAGTGTCAGTCCAGAGGTTTACAAATTAAACATTTACTCCCTAAATCATTGTATAAATTAGATAGGATTTTGTTTAATATTCATACAAGAGAAAAACAGTAGACAAATTACACTTAATTAATTCAGCTGGAATTACCACTGCTGCCTGGAGTAATATTACATCAATCAAAAGTTATACCCTTCCTCACTGTTGTTATATAAACACATTTACTAACCATAATTCGACACTTTGTCATGAGCATGCATCACACAGTGATAGGTTATACCAGCAAGCAAAGCACTGTTCATCGAATAAAGTAAAGGGATTAAATATGTTGGGGTCATTAAAATGTCACAGAAAAAAGAGGGAGATTAAAAAGAGAGAGTGTCGCAAGGCAAGCGGAGAAACGCAGATAAGAACGGGATTTAGAGTAAGTGTTGAAACATTTGGAAGGAGGCTCCCTCTGTATCTCCTAGATAAGAAAAAAAGAGACAATTGCATGGAACCACTTACTTCTGCTGCAGGATTTTATTAGTTTCCCTTTCAGATCTCAAGGAACACCTGTTCACAGATGCCTCCAGGTAATGTACTGCAGCAGAGGTGTATGTGTATGTGTATGTGTTAGTGTGCATGTCCAAACTCATGTGAAAGAAATGTGAAGTTGAAAGTGTATGTACACTCGAAAAATATTTATGCCCAAAATGCTGACTAAACCTTTGATTTTATATAGTTCACTTGCATTTTACTCAAAATTATTGCTTCATGTTTATGAGGCCAAGATTTTATTATTATAATTATTGTTTTATTTTTATTTATTAATTAATTAATTTTATTTTATTTTATTTTATTTTTTTGAGTGTGCATCAATGTATTTGGACTCTGCATGCTCTCCCAGCAGTCCATGCTTATGAACAGTTGTATCACATACCAGTTATCACACAGAAAATCGATATGAAAGTCTGAGCACAGCTGGTACACTGTTGCATTCACACTGGGATAAATGTTAGAATTATTATGCATGTTGTTTCTGTATTAAGCGACTTTTTCCGCAGTGTAACAGAGACCCCTGCTGGCCAAACGACTGGCAGCGATTGATGATATATTTCCGTTTCCGATGTAAACAGACAAACCAATATGGGGGCTTTCATAGTCAAACTGTTACTAGACTAGACTGTCGTTTGTTGAGATTTGACACATTTTATAACAATGGCTGAACCGAGAAGTCGGGGGAGTATGGTTCGCTATTACTGCACGGCCGGTAACGGAATGGAGACTTTTTTAATCGACGAGGTGAAAACGAAGCTGGCGGCTGAAGACGTGAGTGTCAGCTGCATGTGGAGGTAGCTACAGGTGGAATGATTGAACAGCGAACATCTTTAATGACTTTAAAAAACAAAAACAAGAAGTGGGTGTTTAAGTTTGAATTCATTTTAGATTTTCTCTAATCAACACAGGATCAAAAGCAAACACACAGGCTCGGATATGTACATACACTCACTCAAAGCGTTTAACAAGTGATGTTGAAGGCTCTGGAAGAACACACAAACTGTCACACAATGAGAGGAAATTGGTTAGGATGTTCAGGAACAACCCAGGAACCACCAAGGTCCAAGCCTTTCATGAACTGGAAACTGGAAAACGTCACTGCCCACAGTGAAGTGAGTTTTACATCATCATGGACTGAGAGAGTGCGGGCCGAAGAAGAAGCCCCTGTTCAAAAATCAGCACCTTCAAGCTCCACTGAAATTTGCAGCTGCCCACATTGACAAGCCAAATGAGTTCTGGAGAAAAGTTTTATGATCAGATGAGACAAAGATTGAGCTATTTGGCCACAATGACAAGAGGTATGTTTGGAGGAGTAAAGTTGAGGCTGCAAACCTAAGAACATTGTACCAACTGTCAAGCACGGTAGTGGTATCATCATGCTCTGGGGCTGTTTAGCTGCCAGTGGTGCTGGCACATTGCACAGTGGATGGAATAATGAAGAAGGAGGACTACCTCCAAATTCTTCGACTTCACCTCAAATCAACAGCTGAAACTTGGACACAGTTGAGTGTTCCAACAGGACAATGATCCCAAACATGCATCAAAACTGGTTTTGGAATGGATAAAGCAGAGAAACATTAAGCTTCTGGAACGGCCTTCACAAAGCCCCGGTCTCAACCCTGTTGTGAACTACGCTTAAAAGTCGGGTCCGTGCCAGGAAACCAACCAATTTAAATCAATTCTACCAATTCTGCCAAGAAGAGTGGTCAAATATCCAGCTAGAATTATGACAGAAGCGTGTTGATGACTACTAAAAGCACCGGGTCAAGGTGCAACTTGCTAAGGGACATTTAACCAAATATTTCTGGGGTGTATGTATATATGTGAGCCTGTGTGGATTAGAGAAAATCCAAAATAAATTCAAACTTGTGCACCCAATTTGTGATTTTTAAAGTAATTAAAAATGTGTGCTGTCCAATCATTCCACCCTGGAAAAGAACAGTTCAAAGAAATCATCAAAAGCCCCAAATTACCATGACATTCATGTTCATGATGAGTGTATGTAAACTTCTAAACACAACTGTAAACACTATCTGACCCAGCTGTTGCCTAAGTTAATAGAGAAACTGTTGGCCACACAACATAAATGGTTATCACTGTCAGATCACTATGACCAAGCCAAATTGAACTTTCTCTGAAAGTTCATGTTTTATTGATTTTAAGTACTCTGTGTTTTATTCAAGGTGAATCACATCTACTATGAAACAGTGTTGAAAATCTCTATATTTTTGTCTAATATTTAGGCACTATTTTGAGCACTTTATTTACTGTACTCATTTCAGTCTGTATATATGCTCAACAAGTCAATATCTGTCAGCCAGAGCCTATTTTATTAAACCTTTGGATGAAAGAGATGTCAAAGAGCCATTAAATCTGAGAGTGGACTTTTGCATTCAGGTGTGTCAAATTCCAGGTAAAGTGTTGTTCAGCTCCTCTGCGAAGATCAACAGAGTTAGTAACCTGAAGGCTGCAGAGAGACTCTTTCTTCTGTTGAAACAAGACTTGCCGGTGAGCCTGTCTGCCCACACCAGCGCAGGTACCAGCCTTAAACAAACACCAATAACCTAGACATACATGTAATATGAAAACAAAAGCAATACCTCGTCAGATGTCTTTCAATTCTTAGGTGCCTAAAAACATCCTTCCACATTATAGAAAGACAAACTCCAAAGGAAAACAAAAACATCATGGCATTTAGTGTTTATTTGCCACTTTTGAACTGACTTCTGTGTCGCATTCTTTGTGATATTCATAGCAACTGCAGCCTCTGTGCTACAGTCCAGACTGTTGGGTGAGAAGAATCAGTGGACCAGTGCTGTAATGACATGGAGTCGACTCCAGGGGGAGCTGGCAGACAGCAAAACCACTGTCAAAGCATCAAGCTCTTCCCTGGGAGTGACAAGGAAGAGGGAAGAGGAGGGTAGAGGGAGTGAAGAACAGAGGGAAGAGGGGGAGAAGAGCCTTGTAGAGTCTAGAACAAGTACAGGAGGGGAGAGGAAGGAGGAGATTGGCAGACAGAGAAGTGGTGAACAAAATGGAGTACCCACAATAGCACAGAAGAGAAAGAGGGATGATGAGGAGGAGGACAGGGAGAGGAAGGTTGCAGCTTGGGATACAAGTATTGAAAAGATTGTAGAAAAGGGGAAGGCATCTGAGGAAGAAAGGATGAGAGAGGAAGAAGCAGAGGCAGGTATGTTAATGGAGTTTAGAGACTGTAGAAAAAATGGTAGAGGATCAGTTTCTGATCACACAACATCCAGACTGAAACACCACGGGGAAAGTAGCAGCAGGAGGATGGATGACATAGCAAAGGATTTCACTGAAGAAAGTTGGGAAAATGGTAATCCGATGGCAACATGACAGCTTGTACATCAGTAACTTCTGACATTAAGGTCTTCATTTAATTGTGTCTTGTCATTTTTCCCTCCATATGAAGTGAAGACCACTAGAGAAAGAAATAAGATGCTGCTGACAACCCACAAGGACAAACCAGAGTTGCTTTCCTGTCTCCCGGTCTCTTTTAGGATTAGCTGCAAATGTTCTGGATCTCTGTCCCGATGCTTGAGCACGCAGGTAGTAAATGTTAAAGTCTGTGTATTATCTCTGCTTTTTCTATACAGTTTAACTTACACGAACAAAGGGTGGTAAAGTTCACGAATCTTATTTTGCTAGTTACTTATCATGCTGACAATAATTGTGAAAGGGACTTATGTGCAGTCACTGCCATCCACATAGAAACAGACATTCATATTCAGTGGATATGTTCAGAGAAATACTGCGCTTGTTTCTGAAACAGGAGGTGAGTAGAGTGATTGGAGCAGGTCTGAGCAGACTGCTGGGCTGGAAGGCCGACCTGAAGAATCCACAGTTGGAGGTAATCAGTTATGTTTAAAAAAAGCAATCTGCAGGATTGCATTGATTATGAGGTAAGAGAATCTTGCCTTTTTTTTCTGTCACTTCAGATGTAATATTATTAATTGTTATTTTTTTTCTGAAGATAAATCTCCATTTGAGTGATGACTACTGCCTACTAGGGATCCCGCTGACCAGGTTATTGACATTTCCATTTTAAATTTAACACAATAATCTACATTCAAGGCTTTTTATTTATGACTGTTTGCTGTCTTCTTTGAGGGTTCATCACAGCAGCAGACCTCTTATACATTATGCAGTTCTATTATTCTCGATGCTTTTAAATGTTCTTTGTCTGTTTAGTTTAGTAGTAAAGTTAAGTTTACTACTTTTTGCCATTAAGAGTCACTCAGCAACAGCAAATTTTGATTCAAATGACTTTAGAGGGATCTGTCTCTTTCATACTATATCTGTAATTAATTTGATAAGCAGCAATAAGTTGTGTCTTCTTTCCTTCAGGTTGCCTCTTGCTAACAGGAGCTATATTAAAATCACAGGACTAAGGTCTACAACAGCCTGGGCCATGGCCTCACTGGCTCACATACAGGTACTAACACACACACAGAGCTGCTCGGTGCCTGTTGCAGCTTATAGTTTGTATATTTATGAATTCTAAAGCCATGATGGAACTATATTATTATGTGCATACTTCTGTTCTTGTTTGCAAATTAGAAAGCATTGTCACATCATGCAAGCAAGGCTCTTCCATTTGTCTTTGTTGTAGCAAAATGTTTTGCCGCTAGTTTTGTTTGTGGTTCTCAGTCGGAAAAGGGTGGAGTGCCCACTCTGGGTCAGGGATGAGTTGCTGCTCCAGGTGGAGGAGTTTAAGTATCTCAAGCTCTTGTTCACAAGTGAGGGGAGTGGGAGATTGACAGATGGATTGGGGCCACAACTGCAGTTATGTGGACGCTGTACTGGTCCATTGTGGTGAAGAGAGCGTGTAGCGTAAAAATGAACTCATCAATTTACTGGTCAGTCTATGTCCCTATCCTCACCTACAGTCATGATCACTGAGTAGTGACTGAAAGAATGATACAATGGTGGAAATGATTTTTCGTCGAAGGGAGTCTGGCCTCTCCCTTAGAGATAGGGTAAGGAGTTCGACCATTTGGGAGGGACTCAGAGTACAGCCACCACTCCTTCACATCAAAAGGAGCCAGCTGTGGTGGTTTGGGCATCTGACTTGGATGCCTCCTGGGCGCCTCCTCGGTGTGAGGTATTCCAGGCATGTCCTACCAGGAGGAGGCCCCAGGGTAGACCCAGGTCACGCTGGAGAGATTACATCTTTCGGCTGGCCTGGGAATGCCTCGGTGTTCCCCCAAATGAGCTGGAGGATGTGGCTGGGGAGAGGGAGGTTTGGGCTTCTCTGCTTAGACTGCTGCCCCCGCAACCTGGCCCCAGATAAGCCGTAGAAGATGGATAGATAGATAGTTTTGTTTGTTTTGCCCCTTTTGAGCTGGGAAGCATTTTGATATTTACTCAATTACATGTACTAAAGTACCTTTTAAAATACATTTATATTTGTTCAACTTATTTTAATGCAGTATAATTTTTACTTTGACTTGATGAGTTGATCTTCTTCATTTGGGGTGCATTCATTCTATCCTTTCATTTATGCACATTCTCTTAGGACAGTGGTCTGTTGATTACTGACCTCTGTTATTATATTGCAGCCAAACTACTTAAGAAACTGACGAAGCAGCATATATCTGTTGTGTTGTGCTAATGAGTTTAATATGACATGCACCCACTACATTGTGTGAACAGAGCTGCCTTTAACAGACAATTTGTGACAAAACTTCATCTCATCACCTCCTGATGAGCCTAAGGGAATCGTCAAATATGTCCAGTCAATAAAAATAGAACTTACTCCTGACGTTGGATGGTGTGGATCTTATTTGTCTGACTCTGTTATTTAAATATGGGCCTGTTTTCAGAAAGAGTGGAGACTCAATTGGCCACAACATAATGAACATTTCCTATTGTATTACGGGAATGGGATTTTTTCTTTACTTTCTACTCAAGTCAAGTTTTTCTGTTGGTGATTAACTGAAGTTTGTTTGTTTTGGGTTTTTTTTTTTTTTTTTTTTTATAGGGAAGGT